>WAAD01016954.1:75926-96214 GCA_013389945.1 Fregata magnificens | reverse complement strand
GAAAATCATCAAATCTTTTGTTTGAGAAAGCTCCGAAGATCTACAGGACTGGAGATCTCATCTCCATTCCACAGGAAGATCTCCATTCTGTCCACCACTTAGTGTGAATTACTCACCATATGCTGTGACTAACTTTCAGGTATTCTCAAGGTGAATTGTGTTACTGTTGCGCTTCATAGAGCAAACTGTCATAAAAGCATCTCTCCTGCAAAATGCATAATTCATGCTTATGATCTCATGATTTCCATAAAATGAAGTCAAGGACCCAAGTCCTCTATCTTAAATATATCTGCTTTCTAAACAAATCCAGGACCATGAATAAGATTTTTAGCTGTCCAGACGATGAGCACCCATAAATCCTTGAGTCTTGGATGACATAAACTCACATTATCAGCTTTTCATAATGCAGCTCTATATGTTGGTAACATTAAAAGATACCACTCGCACTGGTGCAGTAACAAATAATATAGTTGATCAGTAGTTCACGTATTGAAGGTAATTCATAGTAATTTTTCGTATCATTCAGGAATCTCATACAGTATGATAGGAGTCTTTGCGTTCAACTTTCCCAACCACTGCTTTGAAACCTCACAGTAAAATTGAAATCAGTGAGACAAATGAAGCCTCATCTTTTATTATAACACAGATTATGCTGGTATTACCATAAGGTTAATTAAATTGTATAGCCATGGAAGCCAAACACTAGATAAACATTATCATTTCTATGCTGGGAGGATATGACCTCTGTTTACCTTCTTATCAAAATATCCATGAAATCTATTTCTTGTGGCCATCATTCAGAATTGCAGAGCAAGACTCCTCAAAGAATATGAGAAGGCAGTAATCCGGTCATATCAAAAGTCTGGTTCATTGAACTCTGCCAGCCTGAAGTATGATATAATGAGGATTTTTTTCCAATTTCTCTGTGTTCCAGTGTGAACCACCTAGCCTCAGTCAGCTAGTATCTCTTGTGCTCCTTTTACGTTTTCATCACTTCTAGAAGAAATTGTTTCTACAAAGTGCTTATACTGGGTCTCTGCTCTGAATTTATTCTTGGAGAAGCCTTCTGTTCAGTATTGAGGAGCCACAGGAAGTTAGCTGCCTACATAAGCGCCTAAGCTTCAGTGGTGTGAATGTCCAGCCTCTCTGGTGTTTAAAGATAAAACGTTAAGTTTTCAAGGTGGGATTGTTACACAAACCACTTTTTTTTTTGGCCTTTTGTGTGTGTGTGTGTGTGTGAGATTGTTGTTAATACACCCTCATATTTCAAAGTAGTATCTGTGCAGTATCTGTACAGTAGTACCATAGTACCAACTTGATGCAGGGAGTAGAAGTACTGTTAATTATTTCCTATGATGCTATACTGAGAAATATCACATGTAGCTGAATGAGATTTGTTGCAGACAGATGATGCAAACTGCAGGCAGGGGATAATACAAAAAGCATTGGCAGGAGACAGATTCAGGACGTGGTGGCAAAGTTACTTCTAAGGTTTAGTTGCTCCGACAGACGTGATAAATGCAGTGGTGGTTGTTTCAGTCTCAATCAAAACCAGGTAATCAAGGCCATGAGTGGTCGTTAATGAATTATTGTTAATGCTTTGACTAGCTGATAACCTAGTATTAAACTAGAAAAATTTTTCAGAGACTTGCTTATCTCTGATTAAAAAAAAACCAAAAAGCTCTTACATGGAAGGGAAACTTAGTCAACAACTAACTAAATCATTGGAAAGAGCATTCTTGGCTTCATCGATATGCTATACTTGGGGAATGTAGTATGTGAGCAATAACAATTTCATATATAGTCCCTGAGGAACCATGATTGTTGAGGAGGCCTCAGCTTCATTTCCAGCTGTATGCAAAACTAGCAGGCAAAAGCATTTTGGACAGATAACAAGAAGCCCAAAGTAAAAATGATATCCATCCCATAGGGAACTGGACCCCTTGACAGTCATGTAAAACTGCAGAATAAATCTGCCCTGTCAGTAGGGAAATATAGGTGAATCCAAAAGAATAGATCATGTAGCAAATTTATACCATAGTTATGAGCACAATCCTGTCTTTAGGCATCCAGCCTGGAGCTCAACTTGAATAGATCATGCTGTCTCACTTTGAGTAAACTTATAGCAAGCCCGAAGGCTATTAATGTTTTGTGAAGATCTAAGTGTTCTTTAGCATGGTCTGGTTTTACTACATTTCAGGCTATTGGCCTGACCTTTAATCCTCAGTTGGCCTGTCATTCAGCATTTGAAATACCTGAATACTTGGTTCAGCTTTATATGGTGCGATCGCTTTGATCCTAGATCAAAGATACAATCACAAAACTGTTTTAATTAAAATGTTGTGGTGTATTTCAGAGATAGGTTGATAGAGTTTTCCAGCTTGCCTGATTCTGTCAGATTGTAGAAGCAAAGTCGTGAAAGTTAATGCTCTTTTCCTATCTTTCCCCAGACTGCTGTTTACAAGTGCTGAAAATTGTTCATGTTTTCAGTGTGTGAAATGCAGCTCCCTTTGAACGTATCCTAGGGGACGGAGCTGGGAAAAGGCTATCTTACTTAATGTCTAATTAAAGTCTTGTAGTTTTTTTAAAGCTCTGCCTTTCGCTGCAGTGGAAAACTTCCAAGGTTCCTGAATTCTGAAGTTTGCAAGCAAAAGTTGAGGAAGTTTCTGGGAGCCTGACTTGAGGGACCAAGCCTCCATGAAGTTCAGTCCTTTTCAAATTTTTTTTTCCTCTGCTTCCCATATGAATTAAACAGTACAAACAGCCTGGTTGTTCTGTAGGGTTTGGTGGGTTTTTGGGTTATTTGGGGTTTTTTTGTTTGTTTGTTCGTTTTGGTTTTTTTTTTTGTGTGTGTGTATGTGCAGTACGGTGTTTGATGTGGTGTGGTTTTTTGGTGGGTTCCCCCCCTCCCCCCGCCAGGGTCCTGCTTCTTCTGAAAATGGATAGTATATTCCTTGGCATACAGCTTTTGTTTGTGTGAGAAACTTTCATGCCAATTGTCTTCATTAGAAAAAAGAGTGATGACTTTCCAGAAATAAGGTGTCCTGTCTGGAATACTAGGTATCACAGGTTAATGTCAGCCTCTGTCTAACATGTGAATGCCGCTAAGTTGTCAAATCAATGACTCGTGCAAATGTGGTACTGAATGGATGCTGTCAGCACAAGGGAGGCTTAGTATTGCATTTCAGGAACTAGAAGGTTGTTACTCCTATACAGGTGAGGTGTTTGTAGCCATGGAACTGACAGAAGATGATTGTGGGTTTGGTTTGGTATTTATCAGCTTCCAGTGGACTCTGTTGGCGTAGAGTTTCACAGGAAGAGTGCCTACAGTGAAAAGAAAACAATGGTCTTCACTGGAAGCCAGAAGGCAAGACTTGAGAATGACCATTCCATACTTGCCTTATTTCTTACATTCTTTCTCTGAGCTTGAGCTGTTTTCTGCTCGTTTAGATGGCCTCTTGATCTGACCCAGAAAAGAATGTTGCCTGAATGATGTTTGGGAGGTTCATCACCTGTGCTGGGTCTGCTGTCTTGACCAGGACCTGATCTGGACTGCTGGATCTCAAGGGTGTAGGACCAGGTCACAGGGACATCATTGCTGCTGCTTTTCCTGGTCAGGCTGTAACCTGTTGTGAGGTTGGGCTTCCAGCCTTTGTCATCTTGGCCTTTAGGAGTATGGCCTCTGAGCTGGATATTGATCTCTGTAACACTCAGGCCTGTACTACTATTGGGACCTTGTCGGTCTGACTTTAGGGTATCACCCCTCAAAAGGTATAGTGTGACTGCAGTCCAGGAGCTTGTTGCTAGCACTGAAGTCACCTCACATGTATTGGCTAGGTAAACTGATGGAGTGCTTTGGACTGGGCAGTGCATGCTTCCAGAGGTGGGCTACGTGGGTCCATCACGTGGCTTCAGGGCTGTGTGGCTTCTTTTTTCAGTCCAGCAGAACTGTCGTTAAGTATGGGGCTGGTCATATCACCCTGTCTGTATTTCCCATTCTGCCACAGTAGCAACCTGCTCAAAAGAAATTAGTGTTATCACTCCACTTGCTAAGGATGAAGCTCTGAGTCAGAGAGAAATGTTCTCCCAACCTCAGGAAGGGTCGCCTTTGTTGCAGACCGGTGGCTGCGCTCAGACTGCAGAAGCTGTGCTTCTAGAAGCTGTCTTGGAGCATACGTGGTAGCTGTGCCTCTTGGAATTCACAATTGCTCTGCACCAGGTGTGTAGGAGTGACCAGAGGGTCTCCTCAGTAACTTCTCACATTGGAGATTGGATAGCACAGAAAGTATTTGAAGAAATTGAATTCAAAATGGGAGCAAGACAAATGTCTCCTCTTCGACACTGTTTCACCAAAGGAGCAGTAAAAGTCAGTGGGACTTTACCTCAGGACATTGGTTCAAAGCTTCCGTCTTCAAATGTAGTATGTAATACTCAGACTGTAGGGGAGACCCACCACCTGCATGGGCTTCTTCAGATGGCTTTTGCTTCTGAAGTAGGGGGTCTCTTATGACACTGAAGTTGTTATTGCTGGGTTTGGTTTGATTGCTTTTTTTACTGGCCTTCAGCTTGTTCTTCATAGGGGTAGAGAATCTATAGCTAAGTGGTTATTTACTTGAATCTTGCTGTGTTATTGTGCAAAACAGAATGTACGACACTGAGCATGACGGCAGAATTTTTCATTAACTGTCTTAAGTCCAGTCAACCTCCCGGGATAGTCCCTCTCCTTCCTGACTTTGTGGGGAAGAAAAATAAGATAAGTGTGCTTTCAGTGATGTCAGTAGAAATCTTTCAGAATTTAGACGAAGAACAATTGAAACTCACTCTGGTTTAGCTCTATGCTTATTTCTTCTAGAATTGATTTTCTGCTTTGTCTTCTGTAGCAAAAGGAATCTTGAAGCTTTTCCCCTGCTCCTCTCTCTTCAACACCTTCATGAGCCTCCTCTCTCCCTCTGGGTATTTTCTTGGTAATACATGGTTTTGTTAGTTTTACTTGTGAAATGGGATCACAGGCGATATTGACTGAGCACATAATTAAAAAACCTATAGTGGCTAGGCTTTGTGTTTCACATTATGCAAGCAGTCTACAAAGATCACCAGTTAGTTAAAGCAACTGTGAAGTATTCCTCTAAGAGATTAAAAGGTTACTTAAAAATATGTTTGTATGATTAAGAACTTTAAATCGGTGCAGCCTCCTAGTCACAAATGATAATGGCAACAGCAGTCAGGATTGATCAGTGGATTTACATACTCCTCTGCACCTCAATTGTTTTGATTTCCAGCCTACACATTTGAAGATCACTTCGAAGTTATGGTATCACGATGCATCTTTTTCCACTGGGTAACTTTTGGAGTAGGCCATGGCATGCAAAGATAAGCTATAAGCAGGAGTTGCCAGACTTTCATAGTTGGCACCTTTTTTCCCACTATTTGAATGTTTTCATGGCACTCTCTCAAAATATTAGCTGATTGTTCTTTCTCTGTAAACAAGCGGGTAGATACAACTTTATAATGTTCTTCCTTTTGTATGTAACAATACATATAAAAATGTGCATTCAGACAAAATGTACTTGAATTTTAATTAAATTCAAAGGTTTCTGTCTTTCCCCTAATAGTACTTCTTGTTAATGAGATAGATGAGTCTGCTTGGAGTCACAAATCTGTTTAGAAGCAGTGGGAAGTTTCAGACATAAAAGTAGCTCATTCTCAGTACTCAGCAGGTTACTGTACTTGTTTTTAACAACAGCTTTTCCAGAAAATCCTGCTTCATGCAGATATGAAGAAGTAGAAAAAGAAGCATTGTTGGAACATGTGGTGAAAGGGTAATGTACATCCTTATCTCATTGCATAACCAAGCCACCTATAGTTGTTGTCTTCCTGTAATTTCAGTAATTCATCACAAGAGCAAGCCATGCATCTTGTACACTTTGCAGCTCTGTGGTTTTTGTTTATCTGTTCTTCAACAATATGAACATAGATTAATGTCCTTCTAATGTGAGGATCATCCTCAGGGAAGAATGCTTCACATATGATCTTAAGTTTGAACAGCTGTCTGAAAAGCTTTGATTAAGCTGCATGGGTGCTAGTATCTTTTAGAACTGTCCTTTCAGGTCATTCGCAGATTCAAGTAAGCATTGCATCAACATGTGCTAGATTCACATTGTCCAAGGTACCCTTTGTGACTGTAAGAGTGAGGGGAAGTGAGCAGCCTGGCTTGAGGGTAGTAGGGTTGTTGTTCTGTAGCACATGCAACTGTTCTTGCTAATGTAGGGAGCAAGGCTTTAACCTTGGTTTACCAGGAAATGGAGACCGAAGCCCAAAGAGAAGTGGAGGAATGAGGGCCAGAGAAGTACTTAAGTGGCAGAATTAGAAGCGAGCCTTTCACACTTTCCCTGGTGGCTCATCTCAAGTACCTGTACAGAAACACAGTGCATGGGAAGCAAAAAGGAGGAATAAGAAGTCTGTGTACCATCACAGTACCTTTTTAGGGTCACAGAAATGTGGTGTGGGATAGCTCACACAAATGGTGTGCTGCAGTGGATGAATACCAACTCTTTTGGAAGTACCAGCTGGTAAGATGGAAGAAAGGCTTGTGCTCCACACCAAATAGTGGCTTGAATTTGCAGAGCCAGATTTGCTTTGGAGGGACTAACAAGCTGGTCAAGATCAAAGGAGAGTCCAACGTGAATGCGTCTCATTGAGCATCTACTGCAGACTGCCTGATCGAGAAAAGGAATCGTATGAAGCCTTCTTTAGAGAACTGGAGGAAGCTTGACTGAAAACACTGTTTCTTGCAAGCAACTTTGACCTGTCAACATCTGTTGGAAGGGTAACATGGTGTGGCACAAGCAATTGAGATTTCTGGAATGTGTTGAGGATGTTTTTCAATGCAAATGCTGGCCCCATCAATCAAAGGAGGTGGTCTGCTGGATCTGGTGCTTATGAGTAATGAGGACTGGGTGAAGACTGTGAAGGTCCGTGGTAGCCCCGGCTACACAACCGTGAGTTGATGGAGCTTAAGGTCATGAGGGAAGTGAGGAAGGTGAATAGCAAGATTAGAACCCTGGGCTTCAGGAGAGGTGACATGGCCTTCCATAGTATCTTGGTGGCTAAACTGATGAGATACTCTTTGGTTAGGCAGACTATAAGGCAGGTGGAAAACTGGCTTGACTGTTGGGCTCAAAGGCTTAGGACCAGTCGTCTGAAGTCCAGCTGGTTGCCAGTTACTGGTGACCTAGTAGTTCCACAGGGCTCAGTGCTGGAGCCAGTACTGCTTAACATCTTCATAATAACCTTTATGATTCTATGGCGTGCAATCTCAGTAAGTTTGCGCTATGTTACTCTTTGGAAGGGAAGTGGTCTATTTGCTGGAGTGCAGGGCTGCTATTCAGAATGCTCTCAACAGGCTGAAGAAATGGGCTCAGAGGGACCTTGCCTTCAGCAAAGGCAAATGCAAATTTCTGCAGTTAGGATGGAACAACCCCATGCAACACTACACACTGAGGACTGCCTGGCTAGGAAGCAGCTTTGCAGAACAAGATGAAAAGGGAGCTGAAGCATAAGAAGCTGAGGGCTGGATTGGCTCAGTCTAGAGAACAGAAGACTGAAGGGGAAGTCTGAGGGGCAACTCTGGTTCCTGTCTTCAACTGTCTAAAGGGAGATTATAGACAAGATGGAGCAAGACTCTTCTTGGAGGTGCTTATTAAAAGGAGAAGAGGCAACAGCCAAAAGCTGCAGCAAGGGAAGTTTGATCAGGAAAAAGAAAAAAAATTATGGTGGCCAACATTGGAAAAGGCTGTTAGATTATGGTACCTCCACTCTGGAGATGCTAAAAACTCAGTAAAGCCCTCAGTAAGTTGATCTAGCACCAGAGATGGCCCTTTTTGGAGCGAGGACTTGTACCTTCCTGAAGTCCCTTTCAACCCAAATTATTGCATGTTTCTAGTATTTTTCAGTTCATCGATTGAATCTTCTCCATCCAAGAACTAGTTATTTGGGGTTTGGGTTTTTTTGGTCCTTTCTGCTTCTTTTGGGAACTTGGTTCATGCTGATATACTACATTAGGTCAGATGAGAGATGTGATAAGCTCAGTCTGTTGGTGGCCTATAGTAGGTGCTTAGAGCAGAGTGAATATACACATGCCTGTATTTGTATTTCCCCAGGACAGTCTCTTAGCCCTCTGTAATTTGCAGCTCAGGGTTGTCATGTGCTAGAGGAGAATGAGTCTTTATAATACAATTTCATAGAAGTGCTCTACACAGACACTTTCTTCTTGTGGTTCTTAATACTTTGTCAACACCTATAAATTTAGCATATCCAAAGAAAGGCAAAAACAAGTTGTGACAGCAAAGGCATGGATAAAATTTAGGACTGACATTTTTGCAGACACACAATTCCTTTTAAAAACTGAAGTCTGTTAAAGAAATTGAGAACATCATATTTGTTAATCAGCATTGTGTTGTCACTCTCCATATTTATTATGAAACACATTTTTATAACCATGAAATAAATGAGTAAATGAATAAATAAAAAAGAACTTGGCTGTAGATGAGTAATCAAAGCAATTCAGCCAGCTGATCCGTACCAGATGTCAGCAGATTTTTATTTTAAACCATGAGAAGGGCGTTTTGAAATTTATCTTTACTTTTCAGATACTCCGGGTGAATATTTCTACTTTTACTGCTCCTGCTTCTTTTGCCAAGGTTCTGCATCAATGTTGTAAAAATTGTAAAAGGAATGCAGAGGATTTCCATTTCTCTTGTGCTAGCATATTAACATGTACTGGAAGTGGGTACAGCCAGGGCTAGCGTTGAATCTGAGTTAGAGGACAGCATTGTCAGTCAATTTATTGCCCATTCCTGCATTGCTTAATAGGCATCCAAAAGTAACGACAACACCCTCTTCCAGAAGACATTTTGCTTCAGAAGAAGGGTTCACAGGCAGAGTCTGCGTTTTGAAGGTATTTGAGATGCTGTATTGTATGCCTGTACATCCAAAGATAATCACTGAATAAGAAGTACGCTGCAAATGAGGACCTGCATAGAAAGCCACTTATCTTTTAGTTCTACTCTTTTATTCTGCATAATATTTGTAGTATGAAAAAATAATTCTGTAGTCTTCAGAATTGTTTGTGTGCGATTATCTTGTTCCTTCATTTGTTACTTGGGCAGGTTTGTAAACAGAATAAGGTAGAGACTTTACTTTTACTGTTGCCTATGCTAAGATATACTGAACAAGTTGTGCTTTTAGGTAGATTTTTTGTAAATCCTGTTAGTTGATACATTTGGGATAATAACACAGTCACAGTATTTTTTCCTGGGGATGCAGTGATTTCTGGTCTATCTCAAAGCACTTCAGGCATACACAGTGCTCCGAGGGCAAAAATGACAGGTCTTCTGCCAAAGCGTGCAACTCAGTAAGCGTGCTTTGTGTGTTTTAACTCTAGTGATCACAGATGCCCATCTGTAAAGGGGGGAGCCTGCTGCCTGTGAGGTGCTTACTGCACTGTTAATATTACTGAGGGCTTCAAGGTCTTTGTGCCTGCCTGGGAACGCAGATATCTGGTTCAGCGGAGCGTGAGAATGGATGATAACAATACAAGTCCAGTGGCATTTAAGTGATGTTGAGTTTATCTCCTTTTTTATGTACACCAAACAGGTGAATTTAGCATCTTCCTGCCCCCCCCCGCCTTGTTTTGTGTGCTTGGGCATTGCTCTCCCATGTTAGTTGGTGTCTTTGACAGTGTTGGGAAGATTGATGCCGTATCTTTTTGCAAGGGTGTGCCAGAGGTTTCTCCAGCCCGCTTTGTACTTCCCTCGCAGTGCTGCAGGGGTTTTGGCTGCCAGGCTCGTGGCAGAAGGGTGCTTAAAGGCAGATGAAGCCACTCTTGAGGGATAATGGACCAAAAGAGAGGGAGCAGTTACAGAAGAGAGTTAAAGATGGTTATTAAATGCCAATAGTTCCTTCTGAGTGCTTGTGGAGAGTTGCACCACAGCTCATTTGATACAGAAGACCTCAATGATGAATAAAATTGGGGAATTGATTTTTTTAATAAAAAATATCAAGGTGTTTCAGTCATTACTAAACACTACAACTTGCAGTAGATCTTTACAACTTGCAGTAGAGCTTTGTGGAAAATGTTGGAAAATGCACAGTTGGTGCAAGTGAAGGTGGTGAAGACTGGTATCTTTGAAGTTTAGTCCCAGAGAATTCATGTTTTCCACTTTGTTTGCATCTCACTATTTAGATTTAAAAGGAGATTAGTGCCAAATAGGGCTTGACTCAAACATCCTATCTACTTCTCATCTTACCAAAAAAATCGCTTCCCAAATTGGTTGCTGAAGACCAGGTATAAGCTTGATGCATTCACAAAGATACAGGCTCTTGCTCTGCTGACGGAGAGCACCAAGGCATCACTTTCTAGGGAGCACATCTTCACTCTGCCTTAGCTGCCAAAATTGGTCACTTAGGCATTAATGATGGATAATGTTTTGCAGGTGTTGTCCTTTGTCTCTTTCCTGGTTCAGTAATAAACATTCTCACTTCTTAAATATAAGTATTTTACAGGACAATAGTGAAAGAATTTTTTTTTTTCTTCCTAGATTTGTCTATACTGGCACCTGTAGCTGTACTGGGGAATTACTCAAGTGCCATGTTCCCCTCAAATTGTATTGCGTCTTGTAAGTGCTTGTGCACGAGCTTCCCACCTTGACAACCTTTTGGCCCACAACTGGAATACCAAGTGCTTGAAAATGAAAATTTTGCCTGTCAATTGGTGGTATGAAAGTTGTAAGAACTTTAGTTTAGGGTTAGTGTTTCTTAGCTGGTTCCAGTATTGTATGTGTATTTTTAGCATTGCGTGAGTAATAATCGGCATGACTGTTTCAAACTGAAACATCCCCATTGAGGTAGTCTCTCCAGCTCTGTTCAAAGCGTGCTGTGTTGCTTAGGTCAATTTCTCTCTAACTGATTATTAGTCCTAGCTCTGGTGCTAGTTATATTTTGTTTTCAAGAACAGATTTGTCATAAATGTATGCCGAGAACTTCTCTGCTTAAAAAGAGGACATTTGCTGAATTTTATTTGCATTTCTGTTTAGCTGTTCTGGATCTTGACATATGTTTTTAAGGAGGTAGAAATCAGCATTGCTGCTTCCAAAAAGTTTCACTGAATATTTTTGTCATTCTGCATGCTTCTGAATAGACACCTGCATTGGCGACTGAGGGTGGGCTGGCTCGTACATGAATTCAAGTTAATTAGTCAAGTAGAGGCTGCAGTTCTTATTTTTATTCAGAAAATGGTATTTTTTACAAAGGGCAAAAATTTCCTTATGAAGTCAAGGTGTGGGTAGACTTTCTATGTGTGTATATTTACACACTGCAGTTTATAGGCTACATGCAGCTCTCCCCACTCAAAATTGCAATGTCTTGTGTTAGACATGAAGCCTTGCATTCCAAATATCCTTTTCTGAAATCCTTGGTACAGAACTATATTGAGTAATAACATTTATTTTTTGTGATACCTTGCAAAGCTAATCTTGTAAACATAAATTTGTAAATTTGTAAAACATTAAGTTTTCAATAGCTTTTTTAACAAGAGCCTTTTCAGTTGAATGGTTTGTTAAATCTTGTAGCAGTTCTGAAATAAAAATATCCACTGCTTTTTCTTAATTGATTATGGAAATTGAGTACAACTTAATGTTACGTTTGAGAGAAAACAAATCTAGAAGCAACAGCTCACCCCAAACAGTGGTCTGATGGAAACCAAACATTTTGAAAACAACTTAAGTGTTATGGGAAGAGAAATTATGCTCCGCACAGTTCCTTTGCCATGTTGACTGGCATCTGCTCTGTGGGGAGCAATTTGCCTGTCCTGCCAAGGAGAAAAAAGTATGGTAACGCACTGGCAGCTGTTAACGGCAGTGACTCAGCCAGCAGAGAGATATGGAGAGAAAACACGTCTATTCTATGAGCAGAATTATATAGTAAAGGCTCCGTTCCTTTTACTTAGAGATCTTATCCTTTCCTGTCTTGAAGTGCTCAGAATCGGAAGACACAGATAGGGATATTCTGCTATTGTTGTGTTGGTATCTTCTGTTTCTGAATATATGTGGTTATTGCAAGCACAGCTGAAGAGCAAGCTAGCTGACATTTGGGCAGAGCGTATATTGACCACTGATTTTCCTTCTGTATCGCTGCTTCATGGAAATATTGCCCTGCTGCATTGTCTGAGGGGAAAGATTTAAATATCAATCCATACCATTCATGTCTGACTGCAAGTTTTTGAAGTCAGTTGAATTGATGGTTATCTCTTGCTAACTTTTATCTCTCTGACTTGTATTTGTACACTGCATGGCCATAATGAGGAGAAGGTGATAAGGCCATTGCCAGGCAGACACCATCTCCGTGCATTTGACAGAGCTGAGATTTGATTCTGCTGCTGCCGGCATTATTGTGTCGTATTTTTTTGCCTTCCTTTCTTCCTTGTCGTTCCTCTGCGGCCTGCCATGACTCAGGTGCTGCCGGTTGCTGTTAGTGCTCAGGGTGTATGAGCCGGCCGTCATAGTGGGTAGCACATTGCTGGTGAGAATTAGATGTGTGAAGGGTCCTGGATTATCATTCAGTGCTGGTGTGGTCATGAAAAGCATGTGGCCGCATTGTAGGGAATGGTTATTTCTCAAGAAGTCTATTCACTAGCAAGGAAATACTGAGGAAACATTATAAAAAAATTAAAATATTAACAGTGGTGATTTTTTCAGTTAAACTTCAGAGTAAGTATGACGGTATGACCCTCACATGAAAAAAGTACCCTCAAGATAAATCCAGTGTTACACTAGAGGAAGAATTTTTATTGACTCCACTTTGACTTGTTGCTTATTTATGCCTGGCTAATCCTGGGAGTCACCTGAGCAATGTCAAAGGGAGCTCGACAGAAAACAGCATTAGTGTGTAGTTCTTGAAGTGATGTTTTTTATCAGGTTTTTTAGCCGATGTTAGACTCTTGAATAATTCCGTGTTGTAACAAAAAATAAAATATTATTCTGGCTACTTATTGGTGTGTTTGCGTATGTTTTTGATTTTTGTGACAGAATAAAATAGACGATTTTCTGAGTATTTTGTATAATGGCAGTACAGAATGTTAGGACTCTATCTACTTGGCAAAATGTCTTGCTGAGACATAGATTTCTAATGACTGTCAGGCTCTGTGCCTAAGAAATTTCCTTGTAGATTTCTCATTACAGGACTAATGTCATTAATAAAATAGCTGAAATATTTTGCAAATGCAGGAATATTTTTTACATCAGTAACTGCAAGGAAAATACCTACCATATGCATAATTTGAGGCTGATTTAAAAACTGTAATTTATCATAATTATCTACATATTATAATGGCAAAACACACTTAATTGCTTTTGACTGGACTGGTATTATGATGAGAAGGAAAGTTAACAGCAGATGGCCCTACTGTCAAAACTGTAGTCTCTTAACCCAAAATGAAGTAGCAGACTGAACATAACATGTTTCTGGCTCCTTTTTCTGATTTTCAGCAGTAAGTATCAACTAGCATTTGGTGGGGTTGTGAATGTTTACAGAGCAATAGAAATAGTCTTACATGGGGATGAAAATAGCAAAGAAGGCTTGACTAGGTAGGTTTCTTCATCATGTTATGACTTAGACTTTCTAAATGATATTAAGTTGTTTAAAATATTGACCTGAACCGGAAAGCAAATTATTTCCAAAATATTAGAATCTATTATAACACTGTTTTCTGCCCTTTTACCACCATATGTACATCTTCTACTTCCATACAGCAATGAAAAAAAGTGCTTTATCTTCTATACCTGTCTGGCTTTGAACAAATAAATTAGCTAGCAGTTGAAAAAACAGATAATTTTGCTGTGCTTCAAATAAGTTCAGCTTTGCTGCATCAATTGCAATATGCCTGAAGGATTTGTCTTATATTAATCACAGTGTGCATGCACAGATGTGGTGCTGTAAAATTCCCAGCATTTTCACTCATGGAATGCCTCAGAGAATTGAAAATTTAAGATTACATTTGTACAAAGTTAAATTACAGAATGGGGGAAAAAAGGATTTTTTTGTTTGGTTTTTTTTTAATGTCTAGCCAGAAAGGATCACAATAAGCAGGTGGTACATTGTACTGCTGGATGGTCAATGAAAGTAAATTAGCTGCTTCAGTTGATAGAAAAGAAATGCTGGTCCAATCAGCTTAAATAAAGGTGACATGTTATTTGTGAAATAATGCGAATACCAAAATGTGGTTTAACCCCAAAGTTGGTTTGTATGTATGTATGTACGTTTTGTGTGTGCGTCGTATTGTAGATTTTAGAACATTTAATCTTCTAGTCTAAAATAATGGGTGAATTTATTAGAAAGCAGAACTCATTACAGGGAGAGATTTATTATTTGCGTTGTGTCAGAACAGATCTTGTTCAGATGTGCCCATTGATGGGACAGTGTAATTTGTTCATCGTAGTAACGATACATAAAAGGAAGACAGTGGGACGAAGATATTTTGCACTTAAACTTTTTCCCCTTTTATAATGCAAGCACAAGAGAAATATTTTAGAAGATACCCTATTGTTTTAAAGGCTAACTGAAATAAATTAGTAGATTTGTTAGATCTGAATTAAATATTAAGATATAATGGTCTAGTAACAAACTGTTTTAGAATAACTGTTAACACTGAGGTGGTGCATGTTAATGTTTTAAATTTTTTTTCAATACATCATCATTTGGCATTGTTGTTTCTGAAAATTGACAGCCAGTTGCCAGTTACAATCTATCTTGTGCCTATTTCAGCAGGCAGTTAGTTTTTTAATGTTTACATTTGTCCCTTAGGCTGTATAATCTAGACCCTTGCTGCAGCTAATGTAGATAGACAGCATAATAACATCTTTTACGGTGTTATGTAGGTATACAGGGAGGAGTTGCTCAGACTTTCTATGCCCTTTCAAAACCTAAAAGGATATACTTTGAAAAATTTACTACACATACTAATAAACTGTATGCAATAAGTATATAATTTTTGTCTAGCCTACTGTGTCATAGTAGACACAAAGATAAGTACTCTTGGATACTCTTAAAATCAGTTGTACAAAAGCCTGTCATAAATTTCCCATTCTTTATTTTTCCTTGGAATCATCCTTGTCTTTGTAGGAGGCTCTCAAGATATGTTTTCTTTGAACTTCTAGTAATGTGATATTTTGCTTTTCCCCCATGCTGGTCTTCTGAGCATCTTCTAAGAAGGTTTCTGTGATCCAAAGTGAAGTTCCAAGTTCAAATTAATTAAAATATCTCATTATTTAAATCTGATTCATGTACTGTAGAGGTTTTTTGGGAGGCTTTAATGAATAAAGTTCAAATTAAAATGAAAAAAATGTAATGATTCACTTATCTCCTGCTAATATTTCCGTACATTCCCTTATAAAAGGACTGCACTGCAGTGCACAGGGGTACTGGAAATAGGTTGAAGAGCGTAATTTAACAAGAGTTTCTAAACATTTACCTGCTAAGGTACATTTTAAAATGGATGCTTTAAACAATTCTGGGAACATTCTGACTGCTGATGGAGACCCTTATTTCTCATTCCTTTTGTGCAGTTTTGCTGCACTCTTTTGCACTCTCCAAAACCTAAGCAAAAAGGCAAAATTTATTTGCAAAAATTCATTGATTTTGATGGTTTAAAATTTTGCCTATTATTTTTCCTGTGCCTTCATTTTTTGTATTACATTTTTAACCTCTTTTGAACTTCTAATTCAGTTTTATTTATTGTTCATCGTAATGTTTTGCTCTTTCATGACAAAGACTATATTCCCTATATTTTTATGAGTCAGCAGAGGGGGTGAATTGCAGAACATGTGGTAACTATCAAGCTTCTGAAAACCTTTCTGTAAAAAAACCCCATTTTTTGTTTGTAAAAGGTTGACATTTGAATGCTCTGAAAGCAGAGCAGAAAATCAGGAAAGGAATGAAAGACTAGATATAAAAATACGTAAACATTCTGAATGTGACAATGAAACAATGAATAGAATCATTATAGTAAAATTAAAATAGTAAGTAAGGAAGTCACTTTAAAATTATGGCTTGACATTTTTAGTCCAGTAAAATGTTCTGGCATGGGTTAAACAGTTTGATCTTACAATGATGGCTTAGGTCTAGAGCAAAGGAGTAGTAATCTCCATCGGTGTGCATTTACAGGGAAGTCTTTCTTCTTCATGTAACTAATTAGAATATCCTTGCGTTTAGCTTCTTAAAGTATGTATAGTCACATTCGCTCTGTTTCAGCCCTAAATAGTACTCAGCTCTCTTCCTCTATACAATTATTGTTGTTGCTTCAAATATTAAATCATGGTTTAGTTGTGAAAGAGCTAACTGGCTGGTTTTTTACTGGTGCAAAATTATTACGTTGGATATTTTTTTTTCTATTGCTCACACCTGAAAGGAAGTGTAGGGGAAAAATGAAAATAATATGCATTCAAAATGAGTCTTAAAGGCTTGGAGGTCAGCACTGTGGTGTTGCACATGGCAGCAAACCAGCAGATTTTGGCAATACAGACACAACACAATGCCTCTAACATTTTTCTTCTTCCTGCTGGAACAGGCAGGCTCTGAAGGCCTGCGTTGACAGGTAATGAGATCTAATAAGCAAGGGGAAAAGGGGTGGGTGGGAAAGAAAGAATAAGGGAATATCCATATTCATTATTTAATCAAATAACATTCTCTTGGAGGATTCTGGGAATACTCAGTCCTTGCTTCAAAAGCTTCTCTGTGATAGCTGTAAACAAATTACCTTACGAATAACTTCTTAATCAGGGAAGAGTAGAGCTGTTCTCTACTTGATCTCTCCCTTTGGGTGGTCCCAGTCAGAGAGCAGCAGCCTTCCTCCTGATGGCTTGGCGTCAGAAAAGCTATATGGTATTGTGCTGACAGCTGTAGACCTCTTTTTGTTAGGGATAACAAAACATCCTGTGCTGAGGACAGCATCAAGCCCAGCTTGCAGTATGCCCAATTAGAGAAGCTAAAATCTCATTTGTTTCACCATGGGAGTCTGTGAAAGCACACCGTTTTGGCCTCATTACAGTATTTTTAACTTTACAAAAACAATTTCATTATGGAAATTAAAGAAGCTCATTTAGTCTTAGCATTTATGCTGAACTTAATAAATTCCATGAGTATATCAGCTGCCCTAGTGTGCAGGCTTTTTCTTCTTTATCTCAGTAAAAAGTTGTTTTAAAAACTATTTGCAGAGACTATTTCATAAAGGAATGTGCCATTTTAATATACTGGTTATTTATTACTAAAATGAACAGATTTCTGGGCTCCATTGGAGGTCATTTTTCTTCGTTGAACATCCAAGCATTGACCAGCATTTGCTGTGCTGATGCCCATGTAAAAGGGACAGTCAGGTCTGCAGTTTTCCTCCAGATACTTGAGGCATTTTTATATTTGTGATGTTCTAAAATACAATTTATCTTATATGAATCTTAAAGTCTTTCATGGTTCAATGCAAATGACAAGAAGTAGAGCGGTGCTTTCCTAGGATTGCACAAAAAGGCAAGGAACTCGGTTCAAAGGTGTGCAGGAAAATTCTACCGAGGATTTTAAATTCGTTACAGATACATCTTTGGTACGTACCTTGAGAGACTGTTTATGCTTTTCTAAAATCTGAAGAAGGAAGAAGACAGCTACTTTCCCATAATGCGTTATAGGAAGAAAAGTGAAATAGAGATGCTGACAAACATTTATAGGGTCTAAAGATGTTTCCTGATGAGAAAGGAGAGAGGCCACAGAGACCATTTTGTCAGTCCACAGTCAAAAGCATTTGCAAACAATACTGAAAAATGAATGACCAAAATAGGAAATAGTGCAAATTTGCTACTGAGTATGTTTTGTAAATAATTTGGTTTGTCACAAAGTAGGGAGCCTAGAAGGAGCTTTCTTAGGTGACAGGCTGAGTTCTTAATTTTCCATAATTTTTTACTACCCTTTTTGTTTTTGAGTCTTCCCAATGGAAAGAAGAGAGCTAAATCTGTGGTTATGATATTCTTATTAATGCTTTACCTTCATTAAAGTAGTAGTAGTGTAGGACATGATCAACAGAAAGTCCCAACAAATCCAAGGTCATGGGATCTGATACTCTACCTAAGATTGCTTTATTATAGCATTTCACGAATTAGGATATACCTTACATAAAATGAGCATAGGTGGGGCAAGAGTTGTGAGGAGGAGTGGTGACAGTACATAATGTTTTCAGGAGCAGAGTAGTTGTGTGCTTTTGAGTAGAATGAGTGTATGAACAGGAATTTTAACTTGAGTGAAGAGTATGGGCAGAGTAGTTAGTGGAGAGGAGGATACATATGCATGCATGTATCATGAGTATGCAGGCATGCTCAACATATTTATGTGCTGAGCTCGTCAAGTAATATTGCTAAACACACCAGCAGGGAGGTGTAGGGGGAGGCTAATGTGAAAGCTTATTGCATGTGTGAGCTGTGCCATATTGTCTGAGCACATTTTGATCAGAGTAATATGAGCCTTCATGAAAATCATGATTAATGTATCTTAATTAAATAGTCTTAATTAGGTATCCAACTTGGAAGTAAAGCAGGTTTAGATGTGTGGCTAGCAGAGAGGCTCCATCAGTTTTTCCCAATTTTTTTTCCAAGTCAGGCTCTCAAACTATTTTGTGTTTTCTACTTTTTTCAGACTCAGGGTGTGGTAATGAAATGTACCCTTTGGGATGGAGAAGTATCTGGAAAAGTTCTTAATATGATTTTACTCAAGACACTCTGCTGTACTCTACTACATAAATCAGTGAAGATCTGTCAGGTGATAATGTCTTTAGTCCCTAGCAATGAAGTCTAGGGATTGGATGCCTTGAAGTACCAGTGAAAAGGCTGTTTATCTGATTAACTACATGTGAGATGCTTTAGTCTCCCTGAAATGTTTCTTAAAGGTGAAATAAATCAATAAAAGGAGGTTGCCATAACTGTGTAGTTACTATATAGTTCTGAAAACAAACTAAATTGATTGTAAGCATCTGTTTTTATGTATTTTTCTCCCTTGGAATATGTCCCAGTGGCTTGTTCTTTGTTAGAATGATCCCGTTTACTTAATAAGCTATAAATATGTTGAGCTCAAGTCAACAAAGGTGTTTTCAACATACACAGCATTATAAATAAACCAAATCTTTTCTTATGTCTCTTAGGGGCAGTAGTAGGAGAAAGGTAATCAGTATCAGTGGGGCACCTGAGGCTTTTCTGGTCTCAGGTGCCAAATTCTTCTTTCTTGCTGCCGGTGCTGGCACTGTCGCTATCGCTCCATTTTTTTCTCGCCTTTGTAGGCAGGAGCTGGAAGGAAATAGGAGTGAATGAGACAGAGGCAACCTCATTCCACTACCCTTCATCTTTCCTCCACTGTCACTGGAGCTACCCCATCAGCTTCCTCAAATTCCCTGTCTTAAGATTTATTTAGACTGGTGAGAAGCCTCTGCATCCAGCTTAACTAGCTGAGTCATTTTTCAGAGAAGTATCTGTCTAGCTTGCTTCAAAAGTGGGTGGTGTTTAGGAGCCATAATAATTTGTTTCTGCTGTCGCTTGCTTTTCCAGTGAAGCTATGGTATTTTCCATAGTCAAAACGTGTGCTATATTTTGTTTGTTTGTTTGTTTAACTAAAGTGAAGTGATGGAAAAGGCTGTGAGAATGTTCTGTTTCCCTTAACATGATTGCATTTCAGTTCTTCAAAGGTGGGGAGCTGAGGTGGTGATTTCATCATTGTCCTCTCTATTTTGGCTCTTCAGCAATGTGATATGAAACAGAAGTTTGTGCTTCTACTGACTCTTTGAATTAGTGAGCATAAATAAAAACATTAGAACAGAGGATTGGTGCAAATGGTTAGCCTGCAAGTCGCGTGCACCAGGTATTCTCTTAAATTACAGATGCACAGTCTCAATCTCTCTTTGGTTCTTTGGAGATATTCAAAACTTGACTGAACATGGCCCTAAGTGGCCTGGCTTTGAGTGAGGACTTGGTCAAGATGACCTCCACAGGTCCCTTCCAACCCAAATTATGCTATGGTTCAAAGTCACAGCAGGGAAGGACTAGCAAATGCNAACAGCTGGGAGAAGCAGGGCCACAAATAAGCAGTGACTTGAAACCAATTCTGTGAACTTCTCATGGTCCTGAGCTGGCACTGCCACCAAAAGCACGGCAACGTGCTATTCCTTTTTCTCTCCCTTTTTTTTTTTTTTTTTTTTTTTTTTTTTTTTTTTT
>WAAD01016954.1:52104-75796 GCA_013389945.1 Fregata magnificens | reverse complement strand
TGAGTTTTTTTTTTTTTTTTTTTTTTTTTTTTTTTTTTTTTTAGCTTCTGAGACAAAACTTGTCTGAACTGCAAAAATGTGTGAGGGCATGGATGTCTTGGGAACAAACTGAAAGGGGGAATTTGTAATATTTTCATTTTTTTACTTACATGTGTAATAAAACAAGTAATGCAGGGCAATGGTAGTCTTGGAGATCTTTATTTATTCATACAAATCTAAAAAAGAGAATGGGATTCCTGTTGAGCCTGAATAATGGCAGTCTTCAGTCATTTGGTGTCCTCTGAGACTTACTTTTGTTCACTGTGTCAAATGTCGTTTTATGTGTTAGAAAACATCGGGACTCCATCTTGGATAAACGGCATTAAAAATGCAGTTTCTCTAGCTTTCTTTTGAAGCCAATTAAAGTGTAAAGCTGAAATAATACAATGTGGTTAAATTATAGATCAAGCAGTTGTGCAGATGTATCCTTGAACCGTACTCAGTCCATTTTATGCTATTATAAACTTCTGAAACAGTATGTTTACTTCCTTTATAAATCAAGCAAATCTTGTTTTTATTGCAGAGAGTGGGAGGTGAGGTAATAGTAGAGTGGGAGGATAATTTAGAATAGAGGTACCTGCAACATGCAGATACAGTGCTCCAGAGTATTAGGTTGTGTTATGTTCCTTTTGAAAAGTTGTTTGTAATGATAGTTAATAGCATCCCACAAGAGGAAGCAGACTGTAAGTACGCTGAAATCCAATGAAAGTCGAGATATAAAGTTCAGGATCATTTATATCAGATGAGAATCTTAATAGGAGGGCAATCAACAATTTTGCAGGAGCTCAGTCCATAATCCTTCAATTTCTTGAAAGATAGTGAGTGGTCTGACCTGGCTATTTTCTAGAAGAACTGTATATTTGGTAGTTATCAGAAACTGAAAGGGCGATAATGTAGAAAAAGAGTTGGAGAAAAGATAGTAATTCTAACTGGTAATGAGGCAATGTGTTCCAGCCAGAATTTCTTTTCCAGCTGGCATATAACAAAATGAAGAAAAATGGAAAGTAAACATTTAGCCTCCATCTTGTTTTTCTTCCTAGTTAGGACATCCTATTGTGGTTTAACAGTTGCCATCCTTTAACTCAGCTCTGTCTACTTAGTAAACAAGAGGCTCTGCCAGTGCCAGTGTTTCTCCTGCATCAGTTATTTCAGGAAAGAAAATCGCCTACTTGGAACAGATTCCTTAGTATGTACATATGCATCTGATCTGATACAGTAAATAACTACTCTTCAGAGTCATATGATACATTTTTCTAGAGCGGAACAAGCTGCTGTTTTGGGTTGAGGAGTTACCAGCTGAAGGAAGCTTTGAAAATTTGAAAGGACAGATTTTGGCAAGAGAGAGCAGATGAAAATAATAAGAGCTCTGTCCTCTGAAAAAAAATCTCTCTGCAGGAAGTTTTTCATAGCAATCTGTTAGGAAACCTACCCATCAAAACAAATGCTGGCTTTTTAAGAAATGGCTTCTAGGCTCATTTCTCTTGTTTTTACAATTGTTGCTTTGACTGGTTTTGGTTTTCATTAAGGGAAGAGGGTGAGCAGTGTTGCAGCAAAGTTCTTTTGGGTTGAAATGTTGACATCAAAATTGGTGTGAGGTTTATCATGAGCATATATATATATAGTTATGTATGTGTGTATATGTATGTATACATACGTGACATCTGATGGCAGCATCAATGAATGAAGGAGTGATGAAAACTTGATTTTTGAGGAATTCTGGTGTTGGTTCATCAGGTAGCTTTGAAGAAAATTGGAGAGGGGGACAGAATTAAATGCTGACTGGCCAGCTAGGCCCCCAGTTAAAGTCTGGTGAAAAAGTTATGTTCGATATAATGAGCAATGTGATGGTGTTTAGATGTGGCAAATTTAGTGGTTTCTTAAAACAAAAGCCTTTCCTCAGAGCAGGTGTGTTCATGAACATATGGCTCTGGAAATGAATGGGAAAATGTTTACCTGTTGTGTCCTACCCTTCCCCTTCGTCCAGTCCTTTGCTCTGGGAGACCTCTTCTTACCCTGCCCTCTCCACCCATGCAAGTTCAGTATCACTTTAATGTCTGTTCTCTACCTAGAGTTGTAGGAAATTGTTTCTGTTGTGGTTATGCATTTGGCAGTTGGGCTGCTTATGCCAGCTTAATCACCCCTTTTCTGCTCATCATGACTCTTTTAATTGGTTATTATGTAACCACATTAACTGCTTCATGGCAGATTTATATTAACATATCCAAACCCAATAAGTATCTAACAGGCTTCCCACAATTATCCTGTGTGTATGCAGAAGACAAAGCAACTTTAGAAAGATCTGTTCCTGGTGAGTCCTTTCCAAGCAGCAAGATTATACCTTAACGTATATCAACAAGTTAAAACAATTTTTACTATGTTCGTCCTTGATTAGGACCCCAAATAGGCAAATTTCATATGATATGCAAGTTTCATTTGATATGGAGTCTCAGCAGTTCCAGCTGACTATCAGCGAAAGGACATCGACCAGGAAATGTAACCGTCTTTTGTACAAGACATTGACATCTCTTGTAAATGGAAACAAACAAGTTCAATACAAACTTTGACCCAAATGGATCATTAGTTGCAGCCTACAGATTCTTTTTCAAATCATTAACTGCATCTCACGGTGTCTTGCAAAGAAAGAAATGGAGGCTATTGCTTAATGAGTCTTTCTTTAAAATAGATCAGACAGCCTAGCTTCTTACAGTTGGCCAATTTAGGAGTTAGAAAATGGTTTAATTTAATTCAACCACTAGGGCTTTGTAAATGAGTATGTATGTATATGTGTGCTACATGCAATAGAAAAATTGTCAGATGTCTTATATACTTCATTTACTGTAAACTCCCAGCTGTCCTGCCTGTATTTTGCCCATTAATCCGTCATGGACTTTAACAGTTCAGACACATATTTCTAAACAGCTCAAACAATTATCTTATTTTCTCTATCAAAATTAACTTGTCCTATGATTAATACTTTTTTTTAACCAGGGATGAATTTCTCTTAGTCTGTGTATCTTATTGTGCCATTGTGCATGCATGGCCACACAAACATGAATACACTGTTACTCCCACCTGTTGTCAAATCCAGGATAGTATTTTGTTCTGAGCTCATGACGGATTTCTGGTCTGCATCTCTTGGTCTACCAGGTTGTAAAAATGAAAGATTTGTGCTATGTATATATAGAAATACACAGAAGTAGGTGTATTCTATAAATCAGTGCTTGATTTTTATATAAAACTTAACGTTGATAGATTTCCCTCATCAATTAAATAGGCAGTGTTAAAGCATTGTTATGAGAATTGTTATTTTTCTTCTCCCAAATAAATGCCGATACAAATTTGTAATCCCATGTATTTTCCTGACTTTCTCAGGCTTTTTTTTTAAAGTAATATCCTTAAAAAATCTACCATATTTCATATTTTACCATAAAGCCACAGTGACATTAACATATAATCAAAGGAGAAATTATGAAGAACACGACTTTCATTATTACTTAACTCACTGTATAGATTTGCAGGAGAGCAGGTCACACTTTGTTTTGGGAAGGCTATGAGGAGGAGGCATGTTCAGGGACATCCATCCTAGCATCTCCCATGGTGCTCATGAAGGTAATGCTTATTACTAATGTAAACGTTGGGTCTTGGGGAAGGAGGAGGGAGCTGGACCAGATGGGGATGTGAATCCTGTTGCTGTGCTACCCCCTGCATTTGGATAGTCAGCACGGTGTAGAGCTCTGCCCAGCCTCAGGGCTGTTGCCAGTACTGAAGTTGCTATAGGACAACAGGATGACTGAGGTCCTGAGGCTCCACGGGGCAGTGTCCACCCTTTGTTCTGTAAGTCAGGGTGCGAGCAGACAGTAAGCCAGCCCTGGCAGTGCAGGTGCCAGCTTCTGCTGGAAGCTTCTGAGGGCACCTGCATGAAGGCTGCGATCTGCGCAGAAGAGGAGCTACAAATAAGGTTTCTTTTGGTGTACTGTTACATTTCTCTTGTCTTCTTTCCTGTTCTCAGTCAAAATGGAAATTGTCTCAGAGAAAGCAAGTTCTTCCACCCTAACATGACATAAGGATGCCTGTAATGGGAGGTCAGAACAAAAGCTGTTAGGTTTGTGCTGTATCCCATCTCCAGGAGAGGCCAATAGCAGATGCTTAGATTGGAAAAACTAACAGAACAAACTTCCAGCGCTTTCCATTTCTTTACCCTCCCTTCTTCCAGCAATTTGATAGGTGGATAGCTTCATAATAGTGTTGCCACAAGAAGAGAAGGAAGACAGCAGTTGAGGGTTTTATTTGTTTGTTTATTTAATATTTAACTTCCTCAAATGCTACCCTGATGCATGAGTCATCAGTTCTTTGGGGCAGAGTTTTTCATACTTTAATCTCCTTTTGCAATCATAGTTTGATTAATATATTAATAACAATAAAGGTGAGAGCAAGAAATTTTAAATCTGTATGTTTCATTAGTTAATTTTCCTGTTGAATTGTTAGCTATTTTTCTCCCCTAGTTTTTTTAAACTACCTATTTAAATTTCAATAAGATGTTATTACTGATTGTTGAGTTGTGTAATTTAACTCACATTTATTTGGTGTCTTTTGTGTGATATTATCCATTCTTACGTACGATTATTAAATGTGATTTAAAATTACAGAGAATTATCAAACAACGACTGTTAGAACGGAAGTTTTGCATTTTATCATTATTTTATGTTTAGGCTTGAATTAACAGCAATATAAACATCAAAATATTTTGACATTTGATTGTTTTTTCCTTTGTTGGCTGATTGAAATGGTGTTTTGCTTTGAATGGCATTCTGTGCAAGTCTCTGGTATGGTAACTCTGGAAGCACTGGTCAATCTGAAAATTTTAAGACTTCTTTCAGGCATCTCTGGTAGACTTTTATTCATTTTGGTGATGACTGGAAGAGTAGATGAATAGTTGCACCATCAACTTCACTGTCTATTTATGTCTGTAGAACCTAAGCCAGTCAGTGGTTACTTTGAATGAATGGTTACCTTCCAACCTAAAAGCATCACCATCCCCTTTTTGGTTTTAAAATGTTAATTCACATAATGATTTGCTTCTCAGTCTGCAAGAAAAGAATGATTCGGCACTGTGAGGACATGATTCAGGTGTACATAAGCCCTCACGGGATGAAGAAGGGGGCCAGGCTTCTGGCATGACAGATGGGATGGAAGACTGGGTGATCATAATATGGACTGGATGGAGAAGGAAATGGGGGATGGGGATTTGGGACCCTCCTCAGTACAGGGAGGGAAAAGCAATGGTATGTGCAGCTGGGAGGAAGAAGGTTGCTGAGTGGTCTTCAGGTAGAACAGTGTGTCCTGCAGAGGACAGGAAAGCAGAGAAATCCTTGGGCATGTAAAGTGACATCATCTAGTTTTATTTTAAACAAGGAGCAGGACATAACATAGAAAATAAGGCTGGTGGAAGAGAGCAGACTTTGAACTGGAATACTTCTGAAAAACAATTTATTGGCTTTTTGAGACTTTTAGATGGTTGAAGTAAATGAGTTTTGGCCATTTCTTAAAAACAGGGATCTGGAAGTCTCTTGCTCCTTGCTATAAAAATAGATGATGCTGTTGAGATCCAGCAGTGGCAGTGGGTAGAGACTGCTGCTGAGCTGCTTGTTGTTTGTCCTTTTTTTCCTGAAAGACTTGGCAAGAAGACTGTCTGGAAGATTTTTATCCGACTGGAACCTCAGTTGGCTTGTTGCGACTCTTCCGTTAGGATTTGATGACTTTGCTCAACTCCAAATTACTTTGTAGGCCTATTTGAAGCCGAGCTTTTTTACCTGTTTCAGCTCTTACAGAAGTCTTGTGGCTCTGGCTGATATTTGAGGCCCACAGAGTTTGTGAACGCAGGGTTTGTCTGAAAGGAAACAGGTGTTTCTACTTTTCGTTGTATGTTAGAGCTTTGTAGCTATATTTTATTATGAAGTACAGGTTCTTATGCTTTGCAATTTCTCCCATTTGAAAACTGTCTGAAGTCAGACAGTTACTTTTTATTGATTCCCTACATCTTTTAAAACATCAGGTGGCCCTCACAGATTTTTTTTTTTCTTTTTTTTTTTTCTTTCCTTTTACTAAATGCTTTAGCCTGTACAAGATGCAGTAACTTTATGGAAAGTGTAATGTGTGAAGTCAGAGTTTACAAGGAAAGGGGCACAGAAATATTTGATACTTCTGTGGTTAAAATTGTGTCAGTGTCATTTTAAAGGATCAGCGAACTGTAAAGAAATGTGTGCAGGCTCTTCCAAAGCAGCATAATGTAACCTAAAATTTATCTGTAGAATGTCTTTGTACTCTAAAGTTAAAAGGAGTAATTGAAGCTTGCAGAAAGGAATCAGGAAAACACTGTAACTCTAGATGCTACTGGTGGCTGTGTGTATGGATCATTTTTAATGATCTATAGCTTGCAAATAGTTGGAAAATTTTCTCTTTTACTTCACTTAAAAGAACAGCTTGCGGCAACGGATATATTTTACAGTTGCATCGAGTGCACAGTTACTAAGCGAGGATGGGAAGGCTGGTAGTTTTACTTCTAGCAAAGCTGGCCTCTGGAGGATTTTATTAAAGGAATTTTATTTTTTTTTTTAACAGCTGAACTGAAAAAAAAATCTCTCATGAAACAGAACCAACTCGTTGTATTGCTAACCACATTCCTGCAAAACTTCAGGAACTTCTTCAAAAAATCAGTGTAGTTTAAGTTTCTACGCAGTGTTATTTGAGAGTATGGAGTACAGTTCCCTTTGTTCTAAATGCAATATGAATTATCACACTACTCTCTCTTTTGCTTTATGGATGCAGTTCTCTTTCTTACCTGGTGGTAGTTATGACTTATGCATTAACCTGAACAGTTCCATGGGTCCTCAGTCTTTACAGGTTTGTAAACAAATGTCACGGCACAAGGAAAGATGCATCTGTCGGGAGTGTAGAGCACTTGTCTTGTGGAAAACAAAAATGTCTTTTTCCTTATTTTGTATAAAAATCCTGTTTCTGTCCTAATGTATTTTAAAATACAGGAAATTGTGTACAGTATATCAAACCTTAATGCAGAGAGTGGTGGACCATTATTCTTTTTTTTGCCAAGCTTTTTTTGTTGATACCGATTCCTGTGACAGGATATAGAAATAGCATTAGGTTAGGAATAGGGTTTCTATCTTAAAAAAAAAAACAACTCCCTCCTTCACCCCCCCAAACAAACAACCCTTTCCAAAACAAAACAAAACAAACCCCACTAAAATCTAAAACACTAAAAAAAATGCTTATTTCAATATTATATCTGGAGTATTTGTATAGGTGAAAAACAGTGTGTGTTGTGCAGCAATCAGTAGTTATGTATACTCAAGAGAATTTTTTTTTTTTTAACTGGAAAATGTAAATATGACAAGTTACTGGATAGACACAAAGAATAAGTAAAAAGGAAGCTGACATGGTTCTTAGAGTCGAATCAAAAGAGATTTTCAATAAAATATGAAAGTTAGTTTTAGTTAAACTATGTTTTTAATTATTGAAACATCCTTTTTAGTTACTGAAAAGACTGAAATTCTGTAAATGAATACTTCATAGTTCTGTCATACACAGGGCACCTTTTACCTTACCTAGGAAGCCCACAAGTAATTATACACTCACTGAAGCTCAATGCCACTCCTCTTTAGCAGGGAAGAACACAGGGAGTACTTGCATCTCATATACCAGAAGATTAAATTTCAGGTATATTATGAAACTGGAAAAGAACTGTTATGAAGTCTGTGGTTTTTGAAGTGTTTCTAGGTCATACTCTTTAAAAATATATGTATTTTGTTCTGAGAATGGTTGATTTTCTCTCTTTCAGGATATTCTGTCCTGTCCCTCATATACTAATTCTTTATTACTTCCCCCCGAATTGTCCTTTAAGTGGTACTTCATAAATATTGAATACGTAATATTATGTCAGAAGACCCCAGACTCTGCCACTATAGGTGGCCTCACAACTTCTTATTTTTGGAATTTAAACTGGGAAAAGTCTTCCAAGAATGTTACATTACTGTGACTTGTGAACTGGGGAAAGGGTGTTGAGCATGAGAGTTTGCTTTCTGCTTATATTCTATAGTGTATGTAATATAGATTGTATTTATAGATACATATATAGTGTCATTTCCTGGAAATTCAGAAATGGTATCTGAACACAAGTATGTGGAGGAAGGCATTTGTCTGCCTGTCGTCTGTATTTTGTACAAGTCTAATGCAGATAGGTAAGCTATAGTTCACGAATAGTGACTATTATTTGCAGGTCATCTGATTCCCTATGCTTCCCTCCAACCCCACATGTGTATAAAAACCTGATGGGAAGGAGTAAAGAAGACTGAGCCAGGCTGTTCTCAGTGGTGCCCAGTGACAGGGCAAGAGGCAATGGGCACAAATTCAAATAAAGGAAATTCAATTTAAATGTAACAAATTTTATTACCGTGAGAGTGGTCAAAGGCTAGACCAGTCTACCCAGAGACCTTATGGCATCTCCATCTTTGGAGACATTTAAAACCCAAGTGGACATGGCCATGGTCAACCTGCTGTAGTCGGCCCTGCTTTGAGCATGGCGATTGGACTAGGTGGCCTGCCGGCATCCCTTCCAACCTCAGCTATTCTGTATGTGATTCTCCTTTTTAATTTTATTTGGAACGACACATTGGCTGCATTTCCTTTCTGATTCCCATGTTTCTACACTGTCTTTTCAGAGAGACTTGGCGGAAATCTCTGTGCATACCAAGAAGCTGCACCGTTGAGGGGGTTAGCACCGCTTCTTTCATACAGAGTAGTTAAAAGTTGCCATTCGTTGAGAAATACAGTATAGCAGCAAAATATGTATAGGGATTTAACTATAATTTTTGGAAGCTTGGAAGTCATAACTAACCATTCAGCTGTCCATTTTATACGTTATGCTACAAGTACGGCTAAGCTTTCATGTTAACATTTTGTAGAGATCGTATTTTTTCTCTTTTAAGGGTTTGCTGGATTGTTTTCAATCTGTTAGCCAGCCAAAGACTTTTAAAAAGTCTGTTCTACTTGCTCATCTAAAGAATACATTCATGTTGACAGGGTCTGCGCTCCTTTCCAGATAGTCTCTAGTTTAGCCATCCTTGAGGAAAGTGCAACTCCACTGTTTAATCCATTGTCAAAAAAGGATGGCACCTCATGTATTTGAATGTTTATCTAATTTTTGACATAGGGAAGGAGAGGCTCATTATTATGAGGATAATAAGCTGTACCAAAGTGATGCAATTGATGTTAAATATTGTGCAAAAGAAAGTGCTGCTTAAATAGTAGGATCTATTAGTGTCTACTGTAAAGGGTCAGTGTATTCCCCTGGGCCATACTGTATCATCTGGAAATATTTGAAATGGAGTGTATTATGATCATAGTGAAGCCTCAAGAGGTTGGGAGGGCTTTGAAACGATAATAGCTTGCTAGGTAAAATACCTCACCAAAAGAACTGAAGTAACAAGTGTATTATCAGATGTTTGAGGGAGATAAATGTAATTTGCTGAATATACGTAATGAATATATATACCTTCTGCTTTGTATTCCTATTGCAATGCATATATAAAAGGGAGAGGCACTTTGAAGGGAGGCATAGATGAGGCCTGTGAAGTCCTATCCTTAGCCTGATTAACACATCTATTTCATTTTTAGAGGAGGAAAATGGTATGGCTGGTTTTTGCATCCTCAAGTTCCCATCCTGATAACCTGTTCTGGCATACACGTATTATAAATATTTTGCTTTGGCCTTGTACACTTCCTTACTCTGTGTGTTAGATAAAAGTTTGTATTCAGTCCTTATAAAGTTTTAAAATTTGAAATGCTGAATGCCTATTGAGCATTTCTCTCAAATATTGCCTCATGATAAAAGCTGATAAATCCTTTTCTGTTGGCAGTTCAATTTTGCATTGAAATAGAACGACTTGCTGCAGCATTGCAGAAAGCAGATTAGATACACTTCAGGTTAGATTCTGTATTTAGCTTGTTTCATTAGGGACAGGGATAGACATGTGGAAGAAAAGACTTCAACTGCTGGGCTAGAGCATCCATCCATCTTTCTATGACAGAGCCCTCAACCTTCACACGACAGTTTATGCTGCAGCAGACGGCTTTCTCTTTCAGGGCTTTGGCATGGGTGAAGCAATTGGTAGAGTTGTGGTGGTTTTACTCCTCCTGACAGTTATCCAGTGCAACAGCACAGACTGTGTAAGGGCAGTATGGAAGACAGTTCTGCAGAAAAAGACCTGGGCATTGTGTTGGACAAGCTAAACACAAGTCTGCAGTGCATGTGTGTCATGAAAACCAGCTGCATGTTGAGTTGTAATAGGAAGAATGTAGACAGCAGATTGAGGGAAGTAATTTTTTTTTCATCTTCTGTTGCCATTTGTTAGTCCACAGCTGGAGTACCATGTCCAACTTTGGGCTCCCAGCATAAGAAAGATGCTGTTCATAAAGAGTCCAATGTGGGGTCACCAAGATGAGTGCTGGAGAAATGGTACATGAGGAGGGACTAAAGTGTCTGGATTTGTTCAGTCTGGAGAAGAGAAGGTTCCAGGGTGATCTTAGTGCTATCTTCAGATATCTAATGGGAGGTTATAGAGAAGACCTCTCTTAGGGTTGTGCAGTCAAAGAGCGAGAAGCAGTGGACACAAGGTACAAGATAAATCTGATTAGATATTAGAAGGAAATGATTTTTCACATATGATAATGATTAAGCACTAGAGAAAGTGCCCAGAGCGGGCATATCCATCAGTGGAAATGTTCAAAGCTTAACTGGATTTTGCTGATCCCTAACAACATGATCTAACTTTGAAGTTAGATTCAGCAACAAGCTTGAAGGCGGGTTTGCGGCCAAATGACTTCCGGAGGCTACCTTCCAACCTAAATTATTCTGTGATTCTATCAATCATCTAGGCCACCAAAAGCAGGGATGGTTCTTATGGAATTACCCAGAAAACATTTCCCTATCCCAGATAGTGTGTCACACATCCTGAATACGTCTCAAGCTCTTTCCTGTCAGTAGCTTCTGTGGCATCAACAGATGGGCTGCATGTTCTTACTACAGTAAATAACAAGCAAAACATTTTTGGTTGTGATTCAATGTTTTTTCTCCATTATTAAATGTATAGAATTTTCAGACTTAATATTTATCACAGGCAGGTAAATTTGTAAATTGAATAATTTCTATCAAAATTAATGTATAGACTGTTGTATGGCAAGTGCTTTTCAATTTGCAATGGCATAGGAGTGAATTCAGCTTCTTTCTCACTAAGGGAAGCCCTTTTTTTTGCTGATGAAGTATAGCTCATGCTCTTGCTTTTGGCATTTCTTTACCTGTCTTCTTCCAAAATATGACAAGAGAAGGATATATGGATATGCATAGAAAACATTTATTGGTTGATTGCTCAATAGTCACCTTTAGCTTAGTTCAGACTTTCCCTTTCTTGGTAGGGACACTACTTTATCCTGCTTCTCTGGACTGGGTCTGTTGCATGTGCTTTCAGATCAATTGCAGATGGGAATAAAGAATCAATTGCTGTCATAATTAATACAGGAATAAATGTTAATAAATTCTTTTACTATCCCAGTGCTAATCAGAGAGACAAGCCCTCACTATAATTCAACATATCAAAGTAGGTTTGAACTTTCTAGGCTAAATCAATTTAGAATGACTTTTTAAAAGTAAACAAAGTTCTTGAAGTGGTATTTCTCCTTCCTCCACCCCTATCCTTTCAGGGGGGGTCTTGATTAATTTTCCTTATTCTGCCTTTTTTTTTTTTCTTTTCTTCTTTTTTTCTTTTTTTCTGGGAAAGCTGACAGCAATGGCTGAGCATGTCTGTGGGTTGATACGAAGTTTGCAGAATTCGTTTAATGGAGGGAAGCAACCCGTGCTTATCGGGAAGGACCTAGTGCGTGCCCTCAGTAACGCAGACAAATGCACACAGTACTCTTCACAGTTCCTGGAAAAATTATGAATCTGAAATGTGGTGTCAGACATTTGCTGTCTTTATGCAAGACCCCACATTTCTTTTTCTGCCTTATCCATACCTCTGCATAGAACCACCAGGAGTTTGAAATATTGGCTATAAAATGACGAATTTGTTTCTGAAGAGTTTGAAGTCTGCATTCTGTAGGCATTTTCAGTAAAAATTGACCAGCCTTTATCTCTGCTGCCTTGACCTTGATGACGGCACAAATACCGGTAGACATTTGAACAGGGCGGGGGTGTTGAGGGTGCTGAAGGCGAGGTGTGAAGGCGACCTGCGGGCAGGTGGGCAGAGCTCTGTCGGTGGGACTGGTGGGGCTGCACTTTCTGTAGCAGAAAGATTAACAGTTTCTGGAGTCTGAAATTGCCTGTAAAAGTGGGAATGTGCCTGGGAAAGAGGGGAAGGGACCATTTTCCTTTCTAAACTTGCCAGAGATGGAGGACATGGCTGAGCTGTCAATTGACTTTTAACAGCTGAAAATGCCTAATTTATCAAGCTGTTGCAATATTGACAGCTTCTTCTGTTTGCCTGTGCTGTTAGCCCTTCAGCGCTCGGCTTCTTCTCATGCCTCTTACATTTTCTCTCACCGTCTAATTTGTAATCTCTTCTAACTCCTGCATTGCCCACCCTCTCCCTGCTCTGCATCCCCCTTGCTGGTCGTCTCTGACGCGGTGCCTGTGAAGACCTGCCAGCGGGGCCACGTCAAGCCAGGAGACAAGATGTGACTTGGAAAGCTGTTGGGTGGACAAGGTTTTTATTTTATAATTTATTACTTTAGTTTGCACGCCTCTGTTTCTTTCACTTATAGAATCATAGAATAGTTTAGGTTGGAAAAAACCTTTAAGATCATCAATTCCAACTGTTAAGCTAGCACTGCCAAGTCCACCGCTAAACCATGTCCCTAAGCACCACATCTACGTGTCTTTTAAATACCTCGAGGGATGGTGACTCAACCAATTCCCTGGGCAGCCTGTTCCAATGCTTGACAACCCTTTCAGTGAAGAAATTTTTCCTAATATCCAATCTAAACCTCCCCTCGCGCAACTTGAGGCTGTTTCCCTTGCTACTTGGGAAAAGAGACTGACACCCACCTCGCTACAACCTCCTTTCAGCTAGTTGTAGAGAGCCATAAGGTCTCCCACCAGCCTCCTTTTCTCCAGGCTAAACAACCCCAGTTCCCTCAGCCGCTCCTCGCAGGACTTGTTCTCTAGAGCCTTCACCAGCTCCGTTGCTCTTCTTTGGATGCGCTCCAGCACCTCAATGGCTTTCTTGCAGTGAGGGGCCCAAAACTGAACACAGTATTTGAGGTGCGGCGGCAAAAGGCTGCAAGGTCTTAAAACAAACTCCATGTTTCTGTTTTATGTCTGCCCAAGAGAAGCGTGCCTCGGGCTGCCGAGTGCTCTCCTAAATCCGGTGGTGAATCAGAAATAGCAGATCAAAGAGGTCTGGGGGAGGCTGTTCTCCACACCTGCTACACAGGGCTCATTACCAACCGTAGCGCATTTTCTGGGTGCATACATTACCATCAGCCAGGGTCTCAAAGAGCCAAGTAAGGCTCCTGCAGGATGGCTGGTCCCAAACAAGCGGTCGCTCAGGAGGTATTTGGGTAATTTTGAGAGTCACTGAGGAGCTGCATGGAGAGCGAGAGGTACCTGCAGGAGGTACATTGCTGTGGTGTCTCCTGCTGCCTCTGAAGGCTGAGAGTTGGGGACCTGGTAGGTTTGGCAGGGCCAGCAGAACAGGAGGATGTTGCCTTCCCCAAGCATGCAGTTTGAGAGAGAAAAAAAACCAAGGAGGCAACATGTAATGGAATTAGTTATAACTTTAACGTAGTCAACATGAATATTAAAAAAAAAAAAACCCATGATTTAAAATGGAGGTGCTAAAGCCAGTGTTTACTGTGGACTTCAAAGGTCTGTGGAGTTTCTGTAGAATCTTGTAAAATGATTGTATTGCAAGTAAGGAAAAAAATCTAGCAATATCGTTTAAAAAACTGCATCCTAAGCTAGACTATTTAAATGTGTGCATGGGCAGACGTAACTGAAAATTCTATTTATTCTGTGAACATAAACCCTTTGTTTCAGTACACCACCATCTGTCTCTAACGTACTTGTCTGCTTCAGTTTCAGTTAAAATTGTCAGGGAGCAGCAAGAGCTGGCCGATCCCTAAGGGATGGGGAGCTGAGGGTGACCCCGGTGCAAGCTGTGCCCTCACCTATGGGGCACAGTCCCAAGGGGTCTGCACCCAGAGCTGGGTGCTGGTAACAGGCTCCATCGACAGCCCCAGACCAGGGGAGCGATGACCCAGGTCCAGGGTCCATCCAGGAGGCAGAGCTGGAGACCGGCACGGCGGTGGCGTTGCTGGGGCAGGCACTGACAGCCCCAGGCTGAGCTGAAATGGGGTCCTGGGCCATGGGCAGGGTAGGGGGAGGCTGGCCAGGGACAGCAAGACCGGCCTATTGATGCTCAACAGGGTCCTGACAAAAATAAGCAAAAATAGCCTGTACTGGTGTTTGATTTCTAAAGCTTGCTAGTGTCAGTGCTTTAGAAAGTTGGTTTATACTCACGTGGTAGTGGGGTACTTCAGATGTGCAAGCCGATTCTGCCTTTCCCTTTTGGCCACTGTGCACAGCCTTTTCTCTTCTGAAGTTCATCAGCCACTGGTCTCAATAGGCCTTTTAAAAAATTGTTTTGCATACTTACTGTTTCCATATTTTCTCCCAAACATGTCACGTTAATTTTCCCCCTCCCAGAACTCTGATTAGTTACATGAACAGAAGTGACTTTGGTATTAATGATGCCATTATATACTACACTGAATCCATTAATAAATTAATAATGCTGTGTCTTGTTTGTTTATAAATGAGGCTCACCGAGGGCTGTTTCAAATGAAAAATACCACTGATTGCTTGTAATTTAATCTAGTGAGTTTTTATGCATGTGAGGCAAAGTCAATTAGCCCTAACTGAGAGATTTCTAACTCCCAACTAGATTTCAAGTTTAATACAAATAACTTAGTTAAAAATAGCAACCTGGAAAAGTGGCAAAAAATATATTACCAGAGTTCTTTGGTTTTCAAAGCCATTTTTAATAGTTATTTCTGTTTTGAAATGTGGCTGTCTCTATGCCTTGTTCTTGTGTGTCTGAAGACAATATTTTATTTTTTGTATGTATTCCTAAATTTGAAATTTATTTGGATTTTGTTGACCTGTCCTACCACCAAAATCTGGAATTCTCCTGTAATACAAGATAAAATGTCATTAGGCAGCACAATTTATCAACAAAAGCCTGTAAACTGCAAAGTTGTGCAAGCCTTTATTTTCTTCTTTCTTTGTCAGCTTTTTGCATTGTTGATTGATTTGCTGTAGTGCTGCTGTCAGTAGTTTACCAATAGTCTGGTAGGATCTCATGACTGGCATTTTGCCTTTTTAAAAACCATCTCATTGCTACAGTAAAGAATTTGAACCTCTAAATCAGCCATCATAGCTGTTAGCTTCCTTTTATTATTATTAATGTGCTCTTGGGAAAGGAATATTGAACAATAATTAGGAGCAAGTAAAGTACTGGAATAAGCTTGAAAAGGTCAGTTTCTAGGCAAGAGGCCTTTCGTATGTTATCTTTATTTATTTTTATATTCTAATTATTATTAATATAGTAACATGCATGAATTTATATTTTCAAATGGAGTTTAAAATGCTGCTATAGATCACACTCTTAAAAAAATCAGTAATTATTTGCAAACCACACCTCAGCAGCGTGGTTGATATTCAGTTTAATTCTTACCCACTTTATTTTAATGTTGTTACCTGTTTTTTGTTAAAAGTGGTAAAAATTATTATTAATATTTTTTCACATAATTTAAGAAAAAAATGTGATACTTGTATTCTATAAATTCTGTTTTAAAAATGTAGATTAAATGCAATTTTATCTTATGCCTAAGGAACTTTAGGTAAAGAAAGTGATGACAGAATTTGAGGGAAACTTTGGAAAAGTTGATACTTCGTAGCAAGCAACTTCAACGTGTGCAGGAAATACTTTTGGAGGAAAACCCATTTAATCACTGGATGATGCTGTGGGATATCAAATGTTTTTCCAGTATTTTTTTAATCTCATGGAGGTATGTGTATTGTTATGATCAAGGGCCGGGAAAGCTGATACAAAGCTAGTAGGAATATTAAGTGATCGTGTAAGATTTCTCTCTTTTTAGTCCTGAGTGATAATAAAATAATGAATTAGCTTCGATACAAAAGCATTTTGTGGTTTATTGCTCTATTTATCTAATGGGCGTTCTTTAACATGTTCTTCTACTGACAGCTTGTAAGCTAGAGGATCAGACAATATAAGATACTTTCAAATTTTTCACTACTGAATCTTAAAGGTAGACTTTCCTTTTAGTACCAGTCTCTGTATGCATGTGTTATGCATGCTTGAGATTCTAGTACTAGTATATTTGTAAGATACTTTAGAGGCTGTGCATTCCTCGTACATTCAACCCTGGAGGTCACTGCTGATCTCTGTGTATATGTGAAATAAAGAAGTATAGAAGATGTATCTGGTTTAGGCCTTTAAAGTCTAATTATCCTATAAAGGAATTTGTAATTAAGTGGATTTTGTAAAATTATGGGAGGGGAAAAAGGTTCCAGACAGGAAGTTCCATAAGCTGAGAAGGCGGCAGTGAAAAGTCATTCTTCAACTGAGCATTTTTTGTCAAAATTCTTAGGTTTTTGTCAGTGTTTAAAAATTAAAGACCAGCCCAGAGAACATATTTACCAATGTGAAATAGAAGGCAAAGAACAGTTATTTTGGGTGGGTTTTTTTTTGTTTTAAAAGAAATATTGAAAAACCCAACAATATTCATCATAGAAATTTAGATTCCTTTCCTTTTCTGTCCCTGTATCTCTAAGTTGCGTGCATGTATTTACATTATCCAGGTGACAGCTGGTAGCACTTCTTGTTAGAAAATGGCAGCAAGTATTGTTTATTAGCGCTGCTTAGGATTGAATAAATGCTCTCTACTAGAATGTGACAATTGGAAAATATCATACTGTTACTAAGCTGAAGATGAAGCCGGTATTCTTCATTAACCATTTAACAGTAAATGTAAATGCAAGCATATTAAGTATTATTTAGAGGTAGTGTGTGTTCTACAACTAATTTATGAATCATAGGTAGATGCTAATGAGATTTCAGAAGGGACATTCCTTTTTATTGAACTTTTTATACTCTTTAGTATCATTTTGCCAAAAAGCCTGAGAAATCTCATCTGCCAAAACTTAATTCAGCACAGTTTTTCTTTTCCAGCGTCTAGCAGCATCACCTTGGGGAATCTGAGATGACTGTGTAAATTGAAACAGTAAGTCTACAGGAGGTAATTTTTCTTCAGGAGCCTAACCGAGGGAGGTGCAGGGGGGGGGGGAAAAAATCTCTTGAACAGGTAACATTTTGGGAGGTCACTTTATAGTGATCTCAATTTCTCTCTCTCCAGAGAGTAGTTTGTAATAAAAATATGTCTTCCTGAACAGCCTATTTCTCTTGGCTACATTGCTCTTTTTTTTGTTTTCTTTCCCATGGGTGAGATGGAGAGAAGAAACTGTGGTGGAGAGAATTAACAGCAGTACTTATTTTCATAAGCTAGAATTCACAGATGGCAGAGAAAAGTGGTGGATAGCCCCGTTTTCACTACTGTAGAGTACGTATGGGCAGTATTAACATATGTGGATCCCACACCTGTATTATACTATAGATGTACACGGAGCAATTTGTTTGCACTTATTCAGCCTTCATATTCGAGCCAGGTGCTAACTGGTTTCTAGCTGGATACCCCTATTTGGAATGAACCCTCTACACTTTTCTTTAGTGGATATAAACTATTACAGGACTGTGTCCATATAAGGAACAGAAGAAAATACTTAGGATTAGTTCAGAATAAAACTTTCAGCAGTCTGTTGGGATTATTCTTAATCCCCTATGTGTGATTTGCGTTTAAGGATAATACTTCTGTGTATTTGAGGTTTTGTATTGTTCAGCAGTGCTTACTCTGTAATTCTGTGGTAACTTTTTCAGGCAGGTGTCTTTGCAGTCCTTCCCACTCAAGTTTTCTGCTTTAATACAGTTATTGGCCATAATTATTTTAAAAGCTAAAGGCCATATTTAGCCTTCATTGATGTCAGTGGGATCAGACCTAAAATGAGTGAATTTCATATAACGTATATTACATGGAATATGCAAGGTTACCTGTCGTTTAAAAGTTTTCTATTGTCATGAATTTGGGGGAGTTACATTGCTTAGAGATGTTGTGTGGGAATGATCCATGTTATCGCAAGTGATGCACTGGGATCTTACTTGTATGTTAGTTGCTTTAATAGTAAATTGAAATGCATCATAAGAGTTGCAATAGTCTGGCCTTTTAAAAATTACCTCTATTCTATCCAGAAGCTTTACAAGTCTTCAAGTGCATTCAGTTGGGAAATGGAAGTCTTTATTTTTCAGTAATAAAAAGATACCCTTTGCAGGCACAGAAGATCAGAAGACATGAGAGCATGTGGCAGCTGGGACGTGTGTTTAGAAAGGCTGAGATTAGCAAAATTTTTCAATTGCAGCACTGTTGCACACTGCCTGTTCTAGACTATACCGGACCTGGTTTGTTTTTTTTTTTTCAGTGAGGCTCCTTGTCTCTGGGATGTTTGTAGTTCAAAATTGTCTATGAATTTGGATCCATGAGTGGCAAATACAATACCTGCCTAATTCCTTAAGAAGACTGAATCAGTAGCTTTGAGGAGCACATAGGATGTTGTATTAGATGCTTGGTGATTAAAAAACCCCAAAACCAAAACATCCCTCCCCCCAACCAACCAAAAAAACCCCCCGCCAAACCCCACTCAAAACCAAAACCCAACTAAGCTCTTTTGACTCCAAAGTGGCCGTCTACACAATCCCATTTCCCCTCTGGTTGTGGTGTTTGCTGTTTCTTTTTCTACAAGGCTGTCTGCAGGTGGGGAGAGAGAAACTGCATGTCTGGCAGCAGTTTCCATTTCTAGACTTCCTTAGCTCTCGCATAAGCCCAGCTGGTATTCGGACTGAGAGGGGGATTTTAACTGTCTGCTAGTGATGATGTTTGCTTGTCTGTCGGTTTGTTTGTTTTTAATGGTTTGATTCTTGATGGAGATACCAACTGAGGTGGCCCAAGCACGAGAACCTCAAGTCTTGTGAGTAACTTCTTACTTTGTCATCTAAGGCAGGTTGTATTTAGCTTGTGAGTGGGACTGCATGAAGTACTGCTGTGTTGTTTTCCCCAATTCAGTCTCGTATGAATTGAGTTAGAAGGGAGGCTCCCCCACAAAGGGAGGAACAAGTCTGTTTATTTAGGAAAAATAAAGGTATTGAATGTATTGCATATGCATTACATGTGTGTCCTGCATACCAACCATAGGATATTTCAGGTTTTCGAAAGTGTGTGAATTATGAAGATATCTTTCAAGTTTGAAGACATTTAAATGTCTTTTTTAAATGCTTCTGTTTTCTGTACCTTGGCATCCTAATTTGTCCTGCATTCTTCATCATGCATTCCTCCTTCCTTCACCAGAAAAGGATTTCACAGTGCGTCTAGTCAAATGTCAGGAGGTGATGCACCACTGAAAACGTGTGTCGGAGATCTTTTACTAAAGGTCTATTAGAAAAATACCTGGAGCAGCTGCAGGGGGGAAGAAGCAGTTTTGTCTCATTCTCACTGTTTTTCTTGACTTACAGAAATCTGGTTTGGAGCTTTGATGAGTTTGGAGAAATTCTGCCAAACCCGAGAAATGGCACATAAAGCCACAAAAATTAATGATTCCCCCTTTACTGAAATGCTCCTGATGTGAACAGAATTTGAAGGCGGCTACTTATGGGCAGGCTGGGGGTGGCGGTGGGGTCAGCCCAGAACCCAGGTCATTGGGCAAATTCATGGTTACAGGGGTGGGCCAAGAAAGAGTCACCTTTTATGTGTCATCTTGTTCTCAGCTGAAGTGTCAGATCTCCTTCTGAACAGAGCTTTCCCCTTCCCTCTCCAGCTTGGCTCTGCATGGGCACTGGCATTGATAAGCAGCTCTGAAAACTGCTTCTCCGTTGCTCAGATGCTCGACTATGTATTCAAATACCTATACATAAGTTTAAAATACGACATTTAAAATTAAATTCATGTGAAAGGCATGAATGATGTTTGGGACAGGACCACAGTAATCCTTTCCTAGGTGTTAATTCTGGAAGGCATAAAGACTGCATGCCTGCAGCGGGTTATGGGAGCAGAAAACTCACAAAAGATGTTGTGTCTTAGAAATTTGCCCACCACCAAATTTTCTAGGCTCTTAGAAAATTGAACAAAAACTAGCTCTAACAAAAGCAAGAGCCCATCATTCTTCCTACTTGTCTTTTCTGTTTAATTTACAGTACATTAAAAAAAGGCTGGTCTGAAGCTCAGTAGTACCATCATTTTCCTCATGGTTGCTTCATTTTGAGCACGTCTCAGTACAATGCAGGTAAAAAGAAATACTTTCTTTTTGAAGCTTGTGGGAATATCTCCTTTTCCTTTTCTCTCCACCAGTTCCAGCAGAGTGAACTTGATGTAATTTCCCAAGGAATTAAATTCACTGAGAACTGTGGAGTGTACTCTGGAAGAACTTCAGAACATGTTTTACCCCTTTTTCTCTCTCTAATGAAAAAAATACTTGCTTTTTTTGTTCAGAGGCAGTAAGGATCAAAGGGAGCTTTTTGTTAAAATAGGAGGTTGTCCTGATGTTTTTAACCAGATTTTTTTTCTCTTCCCCTGCTGCTTGCTGTGACGTTGGCTGACTGCACCTTACCCATACCCCTAGCTAAGAAATGACCATTTTATACTTTTGCTGTAATGTGTTTATAGTCTTTGGAGTATTTTGGACTCCCTCGGACTCCAAATAAAACATTTATTTTAAATACAGTGTTCACTACTATCTTGCATTCCTTGTAGTATTACCAGATAAATCTACCATTCTTTTTTCCTCTGTGCATTTAGATTTTATTATATTGTAAGTTAAAGTTGTATTATCCATATTATATATATTACCATACAGAGGGAATTTATACTATATTTGCAGATATGATTGTCACCTCATACCTATCTCAAATTGTTTTAGCATTAATAATAGAAATATTGACTTGTTTGTCCTCTTGATTCCTGTCCTTTTGACATTTAGTACCAATATACCACTGAATTTTCTTCACTTTTCCTATCGATTAAATTAGTCTTTATGCTGGAGCCATTGGGGAGCATCAAGGGCAGGCTGCTCCACCAGCGAAGGTGGGCTGGGAACTGAGTGTGGTAACAAGGCAGGTGGGGAACAGTGACCTCCCCAACAAGGATCCAGGGTGCTAGGTGGCAAGTCTGATGGTTGGACTTGATGATCTTAGAGGTCTTTTCCAACCTTAATGATTCTATGATTCTATTCTAAGTCAGGATTGGGATTAAGTCTGGAGACAGCGGTCAGAGTCAGAGACTGTCCAGTGATTGCCCAGCAAGTCCACAGTGCGTTGGGGCATGTCTGAAGCCAAGCCAGCAGGTCTGGGCCAGGGTGAAAACCAGGGTGGTGGGAGAGCAGGCGCAGACACAGCTGCAGCCCAGCTACGGTGCAGCAAAGAGGGGAGCCAGTGGTACAGCCCCAGCCAAAAAGCAGGTCCCAAGGGAAAGGTGGGGCAGGACCTCCCTTCTAGCTTTCTTCACAATGACTCTTGACAGCAACAGAGTTGGACTTAGCCAGCTAAACTGGACTTAGCTAGCTTAAAGCCCACAAGGAGGATATGGTCAGGGCCCTTACAGTGGTACGTGTTTAATTCCTTCTCATTAGTGTGACTTCCTAGTCATGGGATCACAGAAGGGCTGAGGTTGGAAGGGACCTCTGGAGGTCACACGATCCAACCCCCCTGCTCAAGCAGGGCCACATAGAGCTGGTTGCCCAGGACCATATCCTGATGGCTTTTGAGTGTCTCCAAGGATGGAGATACAATGCAATTAAAAGCTGAATTGGATCCTGAATCATTGGCACCCAAGAGCTAATTAGCCCACTTCCAGCTACCAGACTGCTTGTAAGAGATGCATCCATGTAGTTTTCTGTATTCAGTATAGGCCAGTAATCCCCAGCCTCCTCTAACCACAGCTGGAAATGCTGAGCAAAATGTGCAGTAGACAACACTGTATTTTCTCTCTCTCGGCCTAATTCTTTTTTTTTAGTATCCTTTCTCTCTTGGGGTTCAAACAGGTAATATCTGAGTGGCTTCCACCTCCCATCGTCTGTTAGGGACCACTAATGTAAGGTTTTATGTGCAATGATGAGCTATCTGTGCATCTCATTTCTTCTTAGCTGAATTTAGAAGCCCATGTGATCAAGAAAAATATCAAATGTCAACTTCATAGTCTGACACTAACCTTGTGTGTTGAATAAGCATATTCTTAATTCTCAGGAGACTATTAATAGTTACGACACATTCAGCTGCATGTTTCTGGTGTTTTCAGTTTTGCTGTTCAGAAACTGAAAAGAAATATTTGATTACTTGTCTGTTAGAACAGATCCCGTTTGATCTGCATCATGTTTTTTCTGACCATGTGGAGTCTGTTCTTCATGCTGAGTTTTATTTTGGCTTACTATCCCTCTTACATTCCACACATCGGTCTTCTAACCCATATGCCTTCTTTGAGTAGAGTGGTTGAAGATGTGTTAGATTTACCTTCTTAACTGAATAGAATGGGTCTTTCCGTCACTGTCAAACTTGATGTTTAGTTTACTTCCATCATCAAATTATCTTTTTCTTGAAGACTTAACAAAATGAATATCCAGTAAGTGACAAAAATTAAATACGAAAACAAAGCCACTGAGTGTGGTTCTAGGCACCAGCTTGAGCGTGTTTCTTTGTTCTCTTCCTTTGCAGCCTTCATCCAATCTTATGTATGGAATTAGTTGACTTAAAAATAATAATAACAGGAATTAGAAGGAGAAAGTAAATGTGCATACATTTTGGGAGGAAGATTTTAAATATACTTCAGTTTTCTTTTTATCTTTTTACTTTTAATCAGGAAAACTAAATAAACGAAGGCAATAAGTCACCACAAGAAGTCCTAAAGAAACAAACTAGAAACAAAGTGCGTGCTAGATGCTAGGAAATCAGGCTGGTTCAGAATTTTCCATATTAAAAAGCTGTTTGCCTGAACTTTGTGGAGGAGAGACCTTGATAGTTCTGTGCTGTGAGATTGTAGAGGTGATGGAGTATCGGGCTGGGAATTTAGCTGCCATGGAATTTAAGTGCTGTTTCTCGTCCTGTGCTGTAGTATTTAACATTCGCAATCCTAGGCATAACATATGTACCAGTTCTACCTAACAAATGTGCCAGTTAAGTTCAGATCTTCCACAGTTGTGAAAAGGTATTTTAATCTTTATCATTTCAGCAGACTCAGATTTCTATAAAAATAATGATTGTATCTCTTATAAAGCTAACCTAAGGTGAGCAAGAATTGGTTTTTTTTGTTTTACCAGCTGTTCATGTCCAGAGGAAGCCTGGTATACTATGTTTGGGGTTTTGGGTTTTTTCCCCCCTCCCCCCCCCCCCCCCCCCCCCCCCCCCCACACGCCCTC
>WAAD01016954.1:25497-50483 GCA_013389945.1 Fregata magnificens | reverse complement strand
CATTCCATTTTTTTTTTTTTTTTTTTTTTTTTTTTTTTTTTTTTGCCACAGAATAAAATTAATGTAGGTAATTTAAGGGACAAAAAAAATTTCTTCAAGCAGCTTGTAGTTTGCATGGCTCCTGAACAGAAGAAATGTTTCATGAGCTGGAAATCTATATACTTTTAAAAAATAATAACTGCAAAGTAGTTGTTATTACTGCATCTATTTTGTACTGCCCCTTTTATTGTTTATTGCATTTTTCTGTGGGTGTTTTCTCCCCAGTTACTTTCTGAGTTGGGGAGCGGCTTTGGAACTTGATTAGGTGTTTTTCATGAAAACAATCCACTTACTTATAGTCAAGTTACCAATTATATGAAGTGAACAAACTGAAAAGTCTAGATAATCATCTGAAAAGACTTAACAGTGTTTCTCCTCTTACCTAAGGTAATATTAGATGCTGCTTTTAACACTGCTGTTTGGCGATATAAAAAAATCTAGCCTCTTAAACAAAGGGATCTTGAACGTGACAGTGTTCCTTGAAATTCAAAAGTGTGTATTTAAGTGGGATAGATCATTTGGTGTCTTATTAACAGTAGTTGGAATTGTGCATTTAAAGAGAAAGGTAAACAGTTGCCAGACATTACAGTATGATAAAAAATGAACAGAGGGAACAACTGATCTCTCTTTCCTCTGGTATTTTCCTCAGTAAGGCAAGCACAGGATATTTTGAATTATTCATGAACTCTTACATGGTAGTGACTGAGCCCAACCCCCTGTCTTGCAAACTTTTTCAGTTTCTGTTACAACACACACCTCCTTTCATAGCAAGATTATTTACCTTTGCCACAGCTCGCTTAATTCTGGATGGATCTAGCTATTTGCAAACTCAGAGGAGCAGTCATAGGGAAATGAAGGGTTACTGCCTTGGCTTACTATTTCATAAAAGAGTGAATTGCATTGTGCCTCTGAGAACATGAAATTTCAGATCGTGCCTCTAAAAACACTTCTACAAAGAAACTTCCACTGAAGCATTCATTTAGAGTTGGGTTTGTTTGTTTTGTTTTTGTTTGTTTTGTTTTTTTCTTTTCCCTTTTGCTGTTTCTTTCATAATCATATGTTAGTGCTGATCCTGCTCTCCTGACTGGCACTTCAGTGCCTCAAGGCATTTGGGTATGGGTTGTAACACTAGTAAATTGCCACATATATGGAAATCGCCCATTTGCAACCAATACTGTATCAGAGAGGCAGCAGGAGGTCCTCGCTTCCTTTCATATGTGCTCTAAAGTTAATGCTTTTGTTAACAGGGAACTGTGAAGAGGAATATCGGTTTTTATTCCCAGGCTACTTTGCTGTAAGCTTTGTTGTCAACTTTTGCAGTGCTTTTTGGCACAGAGTTTCAACATTCGAAGATAACCAATTAATTAGCCTCTCTTTAAAAACTAGTTTTGGAGTCAGGATACTGTATTTTGTGCCCTATCTGAATTAATGTTGCTTGTAAACATAATGTTTTCATAAATGCATATGCAAAATGTCAGCACGAAAAACCAGGTGTGTTGATGTGCCTGAAGTAAAGCACCTTCTGCTTAAGCATTAAGTTCATGTCGTGCATTGAATTTTTAATGTAGTAGCTAGACAATACCCATGAGTTTATTTTTATAACTGCGTTTTATTCTTTTGTATGCCTTTCTGACAAAAAAGTTCTTTGAAATGATCATTTACCAATGTTATACTTTAAAAAATGTCTACAAAAAAAGCCCCAAACTTCCGACGACCTAGATGAGTAATTTAAATTGCCTCAAGTTTTTACATAACTTGTGTGATTTTACTGCTTCAGACAAGGACTAGCGAATCAGAGGTCAACCTAAAGCACTTCATCTACATAAAAACTATGATTAAGCAGTGGATAATGATTCACAATACAAATTATTTTCTCCTATGAAACTTACGTGTTTACTAGGCAGGAAATACGTGATTTTTGTTGTGCTAATTAGTCTCTAGGTAGCAGAAAGAATATGGTGCTAAGGAGGAAAAGTTTATACTTATACTGCCCTTACTGTCTCCTTCCAATGTAGTTTCCAGATAGACTTTGGATTTTAAACTGATAAGACAACTGTTACGTAATTACTATGTACACCATTGGTAGATTAATAACACAGTTTAGCAGTACCTAGCTAAGGGAGCAAAAAGGGACTTGCACTTGGAAAATTCTGTTGTTAGCATGGCAAGTCAGGAAATCACAGAGATCAGAAGGGGAAAAGTCATGATTAGAAATGGTAGAGTGATACTTACTGCAGATAAAAAGCATACTAAAATAGAAATTTTCTAAAGATCGAGCCTGAAAAAGAAGGAACAGTAATATAGGATAGAAAGGAAATGACAGAAGGAAAGGAAAAAATGGAAGAGTCTGGAAAGTCTCTTGTTAATCCAGGGCAAGGTGGAAACCTAGACTAATAAATTTGTTTCCTACATTTTAAAATCTTCCACATAAACATTAATTAAAGATTAAGACTAATTTGTAATTAAATAATAATTAATTGGAGTATCACCACTTTTAAGTCCTTTGCACATGCGTATGTCTTCTAAGCAGAAGTTTTCTGAGTACATATGACAGGGTCCTTCTGGCAAATAAAAATAAAGTTAACTCTATTGCTACAAATATGAGAAATGATTGTTGACATGGTACCCTGAGGTCTCTGGATATTACTAGTATAGAAAGAAAATTGTATCTAAGGCAGCAGATTTTATTTAATATCGTGGAGGGTGAGAGCGTAGAGATTATGAAAATCCTTGCTTAAATTTGAAAACGTTAGATGATTTGTAATCTGAAGGAACTCACATGCAGCAAGAGTAAGGTGTATAAAGAGAGAAGTATCTTTTTTCCTCTTGGAATTATTGGAAGAGTAGTAAACAGGGATTTTCACAGACCTCCAGTGCTGTGCAGAATGGCAGATGCTGTATTGTTAATACAGAAAAGGACAAGGAAAACAGCAGTTGTGCCTGGATGTTGGAGTACACGTTTATATATCAAGGCAGGGTCCCTTGTAATCTTTGGGCGAACACACTGCTTAATTACCATGTTATCCAACAAAAATATCAAAGCAGGTAAATACTAGGTTTTCTCTGTAAGCTAGTACTGCCAACTTGGTGTGGCTCATGTTGATGTTTGTGTCCCTTCCTTTCTGATCTACCAATGCATGCATAATGTTTGAGTGTTATTACTTTTTGTCTTTGGCAAACAGTAGGCATTCATGTGCAATTGATGGCTTCAGAGGGGTGCAGAAGGCCATTTGGCAGCCAATATAATTTCATTCGCATGAGCAGTATCTTTGGGATAGCTGTAGAATAAACTACAGACCTCCTCACTTGATTTATTAACAGCGAACAGGCTAGCCCTGGACCCGTGTTATATGTCTCTGCTAACATGGGTCATGGCAAGTTTCTCACACAGTTCCATGAATGGGAATCTTTCTTATGTGATGCTATTGCTGTTTCTGAACATTGATGTGATTCTAGCACACTAGCCATCTTCCTGCACCAGACTTGCAAGTTTTTGAAAACCAAGAGCCTTGAGTGACTGAATCATGCAGTAGGTGTCTTGCTTTGCCTTGTAGATGTTTGTAATGTCACTACTGTCAGTGCCAGAGAATTATAATCTGCCTGGATTAAGTGCTGTAAAACATCTCTGCTGCCCTCCATCATCATCTTTCCATCAGCTGCAACAACGCAAACAGGAGGCATTTATCCACTGGAGTCATAACATGGGTCCAGCAGAAACAAACACAAATGAGGAATCTACCTAGGCAAAAATGCCCACTCTAAACATGTCTGTGTGCTAAAAACGCCTCTGCTCTAATAGGACAAGCAAGTTCTCTCTGAAAGCATCGTAAGCCAAATCATTGGCTTGAATTACTGAGGAGCTGATTGAGAGAGAGATCCCTAGGAATCCTAGCAACAACCCAGTTACCTGAGATATCGGTTTGATGCAATCACACAGATGGGGGTTGAGTGCAGCTCTGCAATATATCTATTCATAGGCAAGCATGCTAAGTCTGGATGTTTATTCTCAGTAAAGTACACGTTCCTCTCTGGGTATAACATCTGTGCATCATTTCCTTATCTGTAAATTAGGGATGTTAATACATCTTCCAAGGTTTGCGGCAAGTTTTTCACGTGGTGCTTTCTTCTCAGTTGCTCAGAATTGTGGAAAGAGACTTGGCTTAAATTTTAGTTTTTGTCCAAGTTTATTATTTTTTTTTTAATAGAGTTGATGTTATTAATGTTTGGGTAAAGTCTACGTGTCCCTTTGTATTTCAGCATTGCTGAACATCGATAAATAAAGGTTTTGTTTTTAGAAAGGCTATATTCCTGTTAGTTTCCTACACAGAAACAGCTACTTTGGGTCTTCTAGTATGATAATGAACACAATAAAGTTGTAAACTATAATATTGCAAATTTATATTGGAGGCACACACAAAATTGAAATTATTTGAGAGTGTAGGTCTATCATATGAACGACGACGAACAAAAGGAACCTCTTCTCTTCCAGCTTCTCTCCTCCCCCAAAACAGGCGAATGTTTGATTCCCGAAGCTTCTTACAACTAGCAAGTCAAACAGACGCTCATTTTGTGACATAGCCTAAATGTTATTTAGGCTACAGAAGCAAGATCTGTGCTTCATTTTAATGACAAACCAAAATAAAACCTAGCTTTGGAAATGCAAGCAGACAAAAACCTATGTTAATGAAACACTAAGGCTAAAATATTACAATCTAGAAATAACCCATATCTTACAGCACAGAAATATTTTCAATCTGCTTTTCAATATATTCCGTTTCCATACGGAGCAAATAGGAGCTTTATCTCTAGTAGGCCTCCTTTAAAAAAAGAAAAAGGGAGGGGGCAAAAAAAGAAAAAAAAAGCCAAAACCTAAGAGCTTTAATTTCTGTGAGAAGAATGTGAAAGTTTTTTTGCTGAACTTTTAAGGGAAATAACTGTTTTATATAGAAATGTTAAGAAATAGTTTGAATATTCTAGAAACCTGAAAATGTAAAGTGAAGATGTAGTAGAGCATGCTTTGTAGCTGAAACTTACTTAAATTTATTATGTTTATTATAGTAGTTATTAAGAAGCAGCAACAGAATAGATTCATACTGAGAGGACGAACGTATTGAATTAATTTATGAATCTTAAGAGATTAGTTGATATCATTATACAATTGGTTGCAATTTTTCATTTCCTATTGGTCTTTAACAGCAAAGATTTTCTTCAAACTATTCTTTATTATTTTATGATAATAGCAGAAAATTATGATTTTGCTTTTGTTCTTCCTGTTTTTGTTTTCCACTCCAGTTTCTTTCCACTTTTCCAATAAAAAACAGAAAAGAAGAGAAAAGAATGACCTACAAAGGAAGAATTGGCACTATTTGCTTGTTAACATTGTGGGGAAAAAAGTATTTTTTGTTAACAGTTGTAATGCAAGTAAGGTTTCAACTAGTCAGTTCTTTCTTTTCTCATTGACCAGGAAGATGAAATAAACTTTTCCTTTATGTTTCTGAAATGAATGTGTATTCAAACCATTTTCAAAGTGTGCTACGTCTGCTATAATATTCCTTTCTATGTGCCTTTCAGTCTCAAATTTGAGAAGAAAATGTGCTTTGTCTTTAAAGGATACTAGGCTTTTGTTTTGCCATCTAGTCAGGTTAGTGAACGCTGAATCTTTTAAAAAGGTTTTATATCCAACTCTAGTGATGATGACAGTTTTGTCTGTGTAATGTGTCTACTGTTTTTCACTCTCATCCTGGGCAAGGCCGGAGGATGAGGAGCAGGCTTGGTTACAGGTTAAGGGGTGAGCTCTGGTGACTGCAGGTTGGCTAGTGGATTTAATTTTCTTTCCCCTGAGCTCCAGGTTGGCTCTTGTACTCCTTGTCAAACACTGCACAGCACTGACGGTTTTGTCAGCAGCTTTTATGTTCTGGAGGCTTTTCCTCTTCATTACTGATACTTCTGAAGACAGACTTTGAGCTATTTTGGGGTAGTATCAAAATGTTTGTACTGTTCTTCAGATGTTCATTTGCCAGAAATACACTGTCTGTCAAAAGCCTCTCTGGGACCCTGGGTTCTTTCATTTTCACTGCCTGCCCAGCCTGATGCAGATAGGAAATGCATGAGAGTTTTGGTATTAGATGGGCTACAGCATGAGAGAATACGAATTTTTGTCACATCCTGTTTGTCACCTGGGTGGATACCCGTAGCCCACTGCAGACAGCACTCGTGGCATTATCCGAGTTCTCAGTGAATACTTACAGCCCAAAGCTCACAGCGATAAAAGAAGCAAACGATGACCGCTTGTTGCAAGAGTCCGTCGAGTACCTGATCCCTCAATGACTCTGTATGTGATAATGTTACAGCAGCCTGAAGATAAACTTGCTTTTGAAGCTTGGAAGAGATTTTGTTGTCATCTGCTCCTGGCCAGGGGAGAAAGCAGCCAAGGGGAAGTCTGTTGGCCACTTTAAATAAAATTACTTCATCCTCTTCCTGTGGAGGCTGCAAGGTTGGCCAGATTTCAAGTGTGACCTACAGGATACTGATACTAAGTTCTTGGAAGACTGTTAAAAAATAGAGGTACTGACTCAGCTCCTTTGAGGGTCCAGTGTTTCCAGAGTTGCCAGCTTCCGAGAGCTCCAGGTGAGTGTTAGTGACTTGGCCTTGCTCCAGGACATAGCAGGTGATGGTCAGGTTTAGTGTGGGAAGGCTGGTAGTACTGGAAACGAGGCCAGAGATGAGATGTAGACAGCCCAGTTTAACTTCATTTGTGACAAACTCATCAGGAATACACCTAGTGCTTAGTCCAATGGCTTTCAAATTACTACATATAAATGGATAATGTTTCAGAGTCTGCCAGAGGGCTGCACTTCGACATGGATCTTACAGAAAGCTACTCAACTGCCAGTTGTTTTCCTGTTTATGAGTGTCGCATTGATAGATCTTCAGCTGGCAAGGAAAACGCTCAGGATTTTCAAATGTGCTTTCATGACTCAGCTAAAATAATCCAACTTAATTACCTGCCACTGAGGCAGGGTACTAGTCCTGTTCCTATGCTGTTGTCTGGTCTCATACTCTAGGGGAGGATTTTTTCTTGTCTGATAGTTAGCTGTTTGAGGGAGTTAAAATTGTGAGGGATGGCAGTGGAGATATTAGTGTTAGTTTTTTGGATTTTTTTTTTTTTAAGCTGCCTCATTTGCCATGCCATTAATAGATAAATCCCAGGGCTGAATGCACAGTTAGCCATGGCAGCATGTGGTCATTAGACTAGCTTGGCTGAATGGTCAAACTGCATGCATGGGTACCTTTTTGTCAGTGAAGGGAGTTGTTTGGTATGTGGCCAACACCACTGGTTTCTTAGGATAAAAAGCAAAATTCAGCTGTAATGATTATTGTACAAGGTGTGATCATTATCTATCTTCTTTACTGGAGCAAAGGATTGTATGTATGTGATACTGTGAGCTTGAGAAAGTGTAAAACTAGAAATGAAGAAAGTAAGAAATGCTAAATCAATTGGAAACAGAAGTTTTTGTCACACATTGCAGATGTTTTCTTTTTAGCTTATCTTGTTTTTGTCTATCTTTTGTTGTTGACTTGCTGTTTTTTAACAGTTTTTCCTTTCAGCAATCCAGCATTATCATCTTGCTATCCTAATGTTCTCTTTTGCAATTTATAATTATCACTCTGCTGCTGCACTGCTTGGCTTCCTGTCTTTGGGATACTTTTTATGATCTATTTCTATGTTACTTTTTTCTACGTGGTCTACTTTTACTTCTCACCTGCCTACTTTCATATGTATCTAGTCATGTCTTAATCTGAATTCTAGTCTCCACCACCCCTCTTTTACTGACGTAAGCACTCTTCTATTTTAGAACCAGAATTCATAACTGGTAGTTTCATTCTTTTTGAATCTCTGGCTTAAGTGTACTGAGGTTTTTTGTTCAGGACTGCAATGGATTTCTGACTGACAAAACACCAATTTTGTGTTGGCAGTGTGTTTTAACTCAAAAAAAAAAAAAAAAAAAAAAAGTGTTTTATTAACTGTCTGTACGATAGAGAGAAGCCGTACTTTTCCAGAGGAAAGCAAGTATGTTGTGCAGGGCTTCTGGTGGAAAGCATCCAGTCACTGCTTCCAGTCTATTTAAATCAGAGAGGTGGTAATCACTTGGGTTGTTTGGTTGTGGATCTTGTGAAATCAAAGAGTAGTACCTTAACGGAAGCCAGACTCCAAACATTGTATTAAAATGAATGCTTTCTATCGCATTCTCAAAGAAATCGAAAGTTGAGTCCAATTTTGTTGAGCACAAGTATTAGCCTCCTAATGCAACTTCAGTAAGGCAATGGCCATTTATAGCAAGTTCTAGTAATCCAGTCCCTAAAAATGTTATAAGTTTCTGATTGTGGCAATATCTGCCCCCATCTCTCAGGGGGCAGCTGCAGGGCAGTAGAGATGTGTACCCAGGCATTGGTGCTGCCTGCCAAATATCCTCGTCCAGGGATTCATTGGAAATCTTTCAGCCACAGCAAGCAAACAGGTCTGTAAGGCTTATTTTGGCCACTTCCCCAAATTAAAGTTACAACATTTTATTTCAAACTGATAGCCATCAATGAAATCTCCATCACTGTCAGCTTGCCAGATTAAATGTGAGCAGCACTGGTTGGTGATCAGTTGTTTTCAACTCTTCCTGTGAGTGGTTTTGCTGTCTCCAAACAGGGGAGACGAGGGCTGAGCTGCTGGTTGTGGAACAGCCCTGGGGAAGGCAGCGCTTGGGGACTTCCCACTCCTCTGGGGCTGGGACTCTGACCCAGCCTGTGCCCGTGGGGCTGGGAGGGTGTGGGGGCAAGGCGAGGGCCGTGTGGTACCTCTGCGGGGGACGCTGGATCCTGCTTAGGATCCTACAGCATGAGACAACGCTATTACAGCTCTTGGAAATGACTGTGGCAGTAACTTCGTTTTCAGCTGAACAATTCTGAATTTTTGCCCAATCCCTGAGAATGGCATTCTAAAAATTATCTCTTTCAGCTTGATCTACTGATTTTACTGTTAGGGTCTAAGCAGGCATTCATAGTTCTCATTGTAAACAACAACAACGAAAAAATCCCTGTTTTCTTCATAGCCGGAGAACATGACTTTCAAATATTCTTTGTGCTACAGTCAGCAAGTTCAGTAATGGGCCTTAATTCCTACCTTTTCAGTGACAGATATTTGTCTTTGCCAGTGGTATGTAGCTTCCCTTTCTGTTGTAGAGTGGTCTTTGGTATATTAAATCTGGCTATTACTTGTCCTGCATCTTGGGCCAAAGGGATTTTGTAAAGATGAGGGAATACAAATGAATCTGCCTCTGGCAGGGTTTAAGCTAGGAGAAACTTCCCTGTAAACCCTCAAAAAAAAAGAAGTAGAAGACAAAGTTGTAAGTAAGGCAGTTATGAATATGGCAGTTAAGGATACACCATCAGGACAATTAATTTTAGATCTATGATGTGATTTATCAGTGTTTATATGCATCAATGAAAAAACCCTATTAAATAGTATAAAACATTAACATGTTTACAAACATAACAGTTTGTAAATCTTTCAATGGAAGATTTTCCTCCTAAATTTCTCCTTTGAGGAATGTGCTTTAAAATTGATTTCCCATTTGAATGGGGACAGACTCTTGCTAAAAAATTCTGTGAGGAGGTAGTGTTCTGTATTTTAGGAGAAGTATATTAAATGCTGAGTAAAACTGGAGGAAAGTCTGAGTAATTTTTTATTTTAGCATGATGCTTTGGGCAAGGCACAGGATATTGTGCTGTGCTGCAGCTCTGTAATATAGTGCAGGAGAAGGCTGATAATCTTTCAGAGACTTTGTTTTTGTTTGTTTTGGATTACATAGTGTTCACTTGGAGGTTCCATTAGACCTTCACCGTTTTAAGAACACTACGATCAAAATAACAATGACATTTGCAGGATGAATGCTTCACTTAAAATGTTCCAAGAAGCAGTGTTTTTACATGTCAGCAGTCTACTTAAGCACCCTACCTGAATGACTCAATAGTGAAGCAAAATGCAATCGCAGGAGCATTGTCACAGCGATCATGCTATAATATTATCAAGCTGTTGTACTCCTGTTACCTTTCAGACAGTCGTCATTACTCAGCAGGAACAATCTGTGGGGACTGTGTGAGAGTTGTGATAGCCTGATAAATTGCATTTTAATGTTTGCCAGATCATTTTGTTAAGTCTGAAACTCTAATTCAAGTTTTCTTTCATTATTGCATTTTATCCTATGCTTTTATTCACTAATAATTTGTTGAAAATAAGAAAATGATCAGTATGGAGCTGTTAGTGCCATTCTTACAGTGATGTTAGTAAAAAAATCAAAGTCCTCTGGAGGTAGTTCTAGGCTTTGTGATATTTTTAAAGCTTAACATTTTGTCAACTGTCAAGAACTATCTGATCGAAGAAACTGCATTTGATAAAATTTAATGGCTTGGGAGTCACTTTGGTAGTAATTAATCCCTCTTGCTTAAGCATTTTGCTAAACTCTGTAAATCCATTTGACTGCTTTAGCAACAGACATGTTATCAGTTTATTGGGGAAGTTCTGTTAAGTGTCCCTGTTTTGCATGCATACTTTGAAGAACTTATCTTTAGAGATATTATTTTTAAATGGGAGAGGAAAGTAGGATTTACTCACATGAAAAGAGCTCTTTTTGTATTGTTTCTTCTCTGGACCACGTTTCCTTTTCAAATTGGCTGGAACAGTTTAAAGGGTAACGCTGAGGGCAGGACTAGTTCACTTGCAGTTTATATAAGCAAAATGGTGCAAGCTTTCCTGTAAAATAAATTGTAAAGTAATTTAATGGTGGTATTTATATGAATACATAATGTTATATGTTCAATAAAATTTTGAAGAGTTCTCTAGATAAGTCAACAGGAAAGCAATTTTCCTCCACTCCAGTTAATTTGGTCACAGGGAACATACCTTCAGAATAAACAGTCAAATCTTATCACTTCGATTAAAAAAAAAACAAACAACCTGTTTTTAATATAGAAGTGTGTAGGAATCTAGAGTTATGAAAATAACACCACATATATCATCTTAAATCAGAGAAGGGTCTGAGAAGCCATGTCACTAAGTCTCCTGTCTCCTGTCCAGATTGAAGTAGATGGAGTGGAATGCGTAGAAGAATTTCAAAATGTTCAGACTAACTGCTCGCAGTCTCTTAAATTCACAGAGCATCTTGAATAAGAGGACATATTTGAATTCAGTCTGACACATATGAGTCTTTATTCTAAATTAGGTTGTTTGCACGTTTTTTGACAAAATAGAAGAGCCTGCTCTAGAACAAAACCTGACATACTCTTGGATGATGCACATCACTAGAAACATGACCTGTGTACTGAGCAGTTGTTTTAATTCTTCTTCCACAATTTACTGGAGTTTGTGTCAGCTTTCGTGACTTTGTGTCAGCTTTCGTGAACTAGTTTTTCTTCACTTTTTGTTTGCTACCAAAGGAATGTTGCATTATGAAAACTTGGTAGGCTTGTGGACACATAGAGGCTTACGGATACACCTGTATCTTGTCTTAACTTTTCACAGCATGGTTGCAAATACTATCTATTACCTATATAATATCTACTGAATTTGTGACTGAATTCTTCCCCATCATCAGTTCGCTTGTCTTTTCACTCTCTCTTTCTTCAGCACACTAAATTGGCCATGTTGCCATTGTAAGATGATATAGTTTATTATGTGATCAATGTCTTAAGGTGCATATTGGTAAGTTATGTGAAACATTAACTGAAACAGGAATTGCCTGAATGGATTAGACCAGTAGTCCTCATTCTCTGTGTTAAAGCTTACCCTCAGAGGAAGGTGTCAAACTTCCATAATGGAAAAGTGAGCAATGGTACTCTCTTTCTGTTCCCTTCTGTTGCAATGTATTGGGGGCTGTGTCCCCTGTAAAGGTCTGTAGAGCCTAATGACACTGGAGATATTCTCATTTTTATTCACTTATTCATATCATGTTGCTTTTCCGTTTGTAACCTGAAAAATCTTATTTTTTTTAAACTGTCCTCAAATGTCAGAGTAATTGATGTTTGCTTTTCTTTGGACTTTTCATACTTTTTGTATTTCCTGCCACTTATGTTTTACTTCTCAGAAGAAGCGGAAGCAAGGACATATAAAGAATGTGTACTGTGGTGTGGATATCATCATAACACATAGTTTTAATTCTGTATCTTAATCATAATGAAACTGGGCAGTATTTTTATTGACTACTGTTGTCAAACCCATTTTTCATTAATTCTAACTTCTTTTTTCCTTTAATAGTTTTGTGGTTTATTTAAGAGCCCATCAACATGCAGCAATGATTGAAATGCTCTTTTCTGCAGCTGTTGTCAAGTCCTGTTGTCGAGTCAACTAGCTTTTTTTCTTAAATATCTTCTACAGCTTTTCAGTGCCTCTTCTGCTTTCACTAACCTAGATAACTATCAAGAGATTTTGCTGTGTGGTTGCTACTTGCCCCTAAACTCCAGTAGATTACCCCTATTTGTTGAAACTTTCTCCCTTATCTTGATGTAGGTAGGGGAAGAAAAAAACCAAGTTATTTTACAAAGTTAAAAATGTATATACCAGACTTTAAATATTTATGCTCCAATATGAAGGAATACCATATACTTTAAGTTCAGTAGGAAAATTTATCTCGTCTTTTGAAGAGAGAACAACTATTACTCCTCTAAAGGCAGTGAGGAAAAATGACATCTGCCTGATTATCAGAAGTGGTTTTGTTGCAGTTAAAACTTACTGTACATTATGGCAGTGGAAGATAAGCAAAGCAGATTGCCTTCTTGACGTTTAACCATGGCTTTTGTAAAGGAAGTGAGGATCAATAAGCTTTTTCCTGGAGGCTGTGTGCTTAGGCCCATGGGATGATTTCCTGATTGGTTTTGGTGATCAATTTTCAGATCTCTGATACATGGTCCAAAGATGATTAATGTAAATAGAGTATTTAATACATTACTTAGTATTACTCTAAGAAGGACAACATATTTTTCAAATTATAAATTGTTTTGTTTTTCAAGAGAAAACAATTTTCTTTATGTTTTTATATATTGCATTGTCTTGAGATTCTTTTATTACTATAATAGAATCATAGAATCATAGAATCTCCTGAGTTGGAAGGGACCCACAAGGATCATCGAGTCCAACTCCTGACCCTGTATAGGACATCCTCAAAATTCACACCATGTGTTTGAGGGCGTTGTCCAAATGCTCCTTGAATATTGTCAGGCTCGGTGCCATGACTGCCTCCCTGGGAAGCCTGTTCCAGTGCTCCACCACCCTCTGGCTGAAGAACCTTTTCCTAATATCCAACCTAAACCTCCCCTGGCACATCTTCCTGCCATTCCCTCGGGTCCTGTCACTGGTCGCCAGGGAGAGGAGATTGGCATCTGCCCCTCCTCTTCCCCTTGTGAGGAAGCTGTAGACTGCGCTGAGGTCTCCCCTCAGTCTTCTCTTCTCCAGGCTGAACAGACCAAGTGACTTCAGCCACTCCTCATATGGCTTCCCCTCTAAACCCTTCACCATCTTTGTGGCCTTCCTCTGGACACTCTCTAGTAGCTTCACATCCTTTTTATTCTGTGGCACCCAAAACTGCACACAGTACTCAAGATGAGGCCGCACCAGTGCAGAGTAGAGCGGGACAATCGCTTCCCTTGACCGGCTAGCAATGCAGTGCTTGATGCACCCCAGGACACGGTTCGCCCTCTTGGCTGCCAGGGCACACTGTTGGCTCGTATTTAGCTTGCCATCGACCAGAACCCCCATATCCTTCTCCGCAGGGCTGCTCTCCAGCCTCTCATTCCCCAGTCTGTATGTGCATCCAGGGTTGCCATGTCCCAGGTGCAAAACGCAGCACTTGCCCTTGTTAAACTTCATACGGTTGGTGATTGCCCAGCTCTCTTAAGTTGTCCAGATAATACTAAGTATCCCAACTTTTAGACTAAGACTCTATTTGGGTAGCCTCTTAGAATGTCAGAAGAAAAAGAAAGACCTTCCGCTTAAAGAGTTAAAAGACGGGAGTCAGCCTTTTCATTCAGGAGAAGGTAAGGAGGCAATGAGGTGATACAGCTGAGGGTCATAGGCAGTGGCGATGAAACCACTTGTTTTAAATATGGTTTTAAAAAAGCTTTCATAGGTTAGCTTTACATTGTCAAGTCTTGTACCAGATCAGGTTTCATCTTTCCTAGCGGAGCTAATGTAAAGCCAGCAGAAACTTGATATTGTGTGATCTTGCTAATGTGGGAAAAAGGAGATCGTGTGGTGATATTTAATCTGGATCAAATGTGTATTGTTGAGCAATCCTGTAGCGCAAGGATTTGTGGTGTTGGCACATGAGTATGGGTATCTTCAGTTCTTTCATTGGGCTGCAAGGTTCTGCTACAGGGGGCCAGACATGGGTGTGTTTGAAGAGAGAAAGTAAAAGAGGACAGTCCCCTGGCTCTGCAGATATTTTTGAGGAAGTCCTTGCACCTGTGAGGGCATCACAAGATAGAGTGTGAAGGTATCTGCTTGAAAATTTAACAAATGGCTTACACAGATGGTGTCCTGAGCTGGCCAGACATGGAAAGCTGCCATTTTGCAGTGAATGGTTTTGACAGTTAGGAACACGTCATTTTTTTTGGTGTGTTGTTGCTATTTATACTTCAAAATATATACTTGTTTTGTCTGCTTGTCTGCTTTCTGATAATCATAGCTTACAGAAGGCAAAAGTCTTTTTATGACTAAAAATGTTTTGCTCAGTTTTTAACATCAAAGTGTCTTGAAGTCTTTATTTCTGTGAAGCTCTTTAAGCAAAATGCTTTAAAGCAATTTTCATGCATATGTCACTGTCAGTATTTTTGTTTTGTAAGTTTTATTTCAGGAGGTAGATTTAGATGATAGTTTAAAACAAAGGAAAAAGAATGAAAAAGAAAATTAACAGCTTATGGGTTTCAGTTTCTTGGCTGTTTTCTGTTCCGTAATGGCACGTGATTTTATTTTTACACATAGTGATGATTTAGTTTCCTTAAGTCTTCTCCAGGGAACTCTGTCAAAGGCTATTTGGAAACTCAAATTAATATCAATCCATTCTCCTTTCTCTGGTGTTTTGGTGAACTTTTCAGGAACCGTGAAGGACAGGAATGCATGATTTTTCTTTAGAAAAGGTATTCTGCTTTGCTTCCAGTAGATATATAACTGAACTTGAAGATTCCTAATACTTTTTTGTTACTTACTGAGTTTGCTATCTGATGTTGTAGATAGTCAGCTTATTTGCTGTCCTTCCGTCCCCTATAACTTACATTTTTACCTCAAATAGTCTTTTGTTATTAGACGGCAGTGCGGGGGAAAGAAGGAAACTCTGTTATGTATAACTCATTTCGTGTTTGCATTTTGTTTGAATCCTTTGATGTCAGAATATGGAAAAAAAGATTATTTTTTCCACTATAATGTCGGATGACCAGTTGAGTACAAAAATTCATCATTTGACAGTGACCTACAAAGAAACATCCCAAGATGTTTTCTGCTGTTCTACATTCTAGATAGAAAAGACAAGCATGACAGGAAAAGGGAAGGCACGCTTTGCCCAGAGTAGGTGGTGGATCTTGTTGTAGGCCTTTTGGGATGGAGTAGGGGACTTGACATCTAGTACAGATCCTGAATGGGTAGTAGTTATGTTATGAACATTTCATTTAGGATGAAGGAGATCTGATTTGGTTGTCCCTAAGAATCTTGGGTAATACTTTGGAAAAAATATCAAAATCAGGTAAAAGTCAGTGTCCCATTGCCTATTATGCCTTGACTATTGGCACTCTAACAGGATGCGTGTTCTACGAGGTGTATATTTTCCTAATGAGTAGTACTCAGGTTAACTGATGAAGTACGAACATTACTCCTTCATCAAATGGCTACTAAATGACATGATCTACCTTGGTCTTATAATTAACCTTATGTCAGAACATCATGTGCCATTGATAACTAATTGTGCGTAGGTCATTTCAACCCTCTCTGTCTCTGAGGCAGAAGTTAGTTTTCTTTTTTTTTTTTTTTTTCATTCTGACATAGTAACAGCAGTTAATTAGCAAAAACCTTATTAAAGAAAAAGCAACATTTTCCAAATATGAGCAGATAATGTAGTTTGGGTAGGCTGTAAGATATTTGGTGTCCCTTTTTAAGATGAGGAAACAGTTTACTAGCTAGTTGAAATAAAGGTATGTTTTAGTGTAGTTTTAAACACTGTTTCCTTATGCTGGCTTACAAAGGAGAACTGAATGTGGTGGGGCTTTTTAAGCTTTTGAAAAATACAGAAAAAAAGAAAACAAAACATAAGCTGTGAAATGGTGTTCCTCTGACCTCTCAACGTCTGGGGAAGTTAAAGTTCTTCCAAAAAGATTACAGGAATGCTGTTACAATACAGTCAACTGCAACTTCGAAACTACCAAGATCTGGCTAGTTCGTGACTTACCACATTCTGAGTGTGCCTTTGCTGCCAGGGTGGGGAAACACCAAATTCCCCAAAGTTTTTCTTAGTAGGAGCTGCAGAAGAGGGAGCGTGGAAGTCCTAAGTCTCTCCAAACCCCAAGCTCGTACAGTCCTTTTAGCTTTGCATGCCTCTCTGCTTGCTTCTGCATGGTCAGGGAGGGTGGCACCGCTGATTTTAGCAGTGTGGGACTCTGGATTCAGAGCATGTTATGTAAACCCACGTAAGGGTAGAAAACGTCTGATTGTCTTCGTCTTTCTCTTGTATTTTGCCTTCTGTCTTATTAAGTTCTAAGGTGACTTGAGCTGATTTGATATAAGTTGAAATATGTGATGTTGAATTTCCAGGGAGTTGGTTTTAGGCAGTGAGTCAGTTTTGTGACTACACAAAAGTCTTCCATGAGTCTAAAGAAATTTTGCTGATTGCAAGTATTAATTACTTATCTAGGAGCCTTATCTCATTTCATTAGGAGTTTCTCTGTAGATGGTGCAGACCCTTATACTTAGTTTCAGAGACAGCAAAATTAAGTATAGTACATCCATGTATTGGCATATAGCCTTGGCCTTTATCAGCTGAGGTGCTGTGGCTGTCAGCTGAGTTGCTGTGGCTGTCATGCTACTTAAGTGAAAGTAATCTCTTACATCCAATTTTAAAGATACTGCTATAGAGTATTTGCTTTGTAATTATGCTAGAGCAACTCTAATCTGTTTCAGTGCTTGTAGTAAGTCCAAGCTACTGCAAAATTATTTCACTGTTTGTAGTTTCCTTAAGAAACAAGTGGCATTCTGAAGGGTGGTCTTTGAGGTATTTAAATGTTTAAGATCTGGTGTGTGTGAAGGTTTTAATAATAAATGAACTAATCTGCTAGGGTTGACAGAGGAGGGGAGAAAGGCAATAATTAGTTACCAGGATAAGACATTTGATGTAACACTATAATAAGTAACCTGTGTCTGACAGATGTGATGCTTTAGGAGAGTGTGCCGGGTGCAAAGTCTGTCTTTCATCAAAATTTTACTTTGTCTAATTTCCAATAAACATACTCATCAGAGGAAACAGAAATTCAGGGTTAATGTGAGGACAAATGAAGAGTAATGAGACTTTAACATGAAATTTTCCACTTGCAATATTCGGTTTAGAAATGGCCTTCACCGATTAGCTCTGAAGCAGGTGTGCTAGGCGTTTTTCCTATTCTTCTTCTCCAGTATAAAATGTATATAACAACTTTTTAGTTTTTTTAAGCCAACACAAAAAAAGGGTCATACCTAAGTTGCAGCAAACAAGCAAAAAAACCCCAGCAACCAAACCTCTCAAAATGATTTCTCCTTTCACGTCCCTTATGCTGTTTAGATTAAGAGTGATTGGATGTGGAATTTTGATTTCAGGATAACTAACTGGCAACTATACTAACATACAATTTATTTTTTCTTTTTTACTTATCGTTGGCCAGCTGACATCCCCATCAGTCAGCCCGATCTATGCAAGCACATCCTTGCATGAACACAGAACTTTGAATGTCCAAAATGGTGGAAGCTTCTCCAGCCTAGAGCAAATTACAGAATCAAGAGGCATCTTAATAACATTAAATCACTTGCAATAAATCCTCTAGTTAGCAGTGTAAGTCTGTGTGAGGTGTCTTGTAAATCTAGTAGTTGATTTAAACATCGTACCTGGAACTATTTTTTATTTTCTTCATGAGTTTGAAGAAGCTTGTTTTTTCTGAGTATAAAATATGCATATGGATTTTTTAGAGACTGTTTGTTTGATAACTTACTGCCATTGACAGTAATACAATGATTGCTCTCTACAGGATTCTAAGAGCAGGAAAATAATGATTAGAGGCTGAATGGTTTTTTTTAAGGTACTTCAGATGGAGTTTTATTGCAGAAACCCATCTTCAGCATTCCAAAAGTAGGGAATTTTTTGCTTTGACTTGCAATGGAATGATGGATAAGACATGACCATTGAGGTGAAAATCTGTTCCCATCCTGAAACTGCCTTTACAGACTGTCACTTTAGGAATCTCCAGGTTGTGTTGGAAGTTCAGAAACTTGTTTGTGCAATTAACCATATCAGAGGCTACAAGCACATGAGTTTAAGGATCTGTTCTGACAGGTTACAACAGAATTTTCCCTTCATGTTTCCTAATTTAATCTTTTTTTTCTGGTAGCAAAAGTAGTTCACTAAAACTTATGTCTTAACATTTTTCCATATTTAAAAATGGTCTTACATGACTTAGCAATAACTTATATCTTGAACCCATGTTTTTTAGACATGTAGAAATATTACTCTATGGTATCAAGTATGCAATCAAGTTACGGTTGCTTAAAGTCACTGCAATGAACAGTCTGTGCGTGCAGTGTTAGCATGCAGCAGATCTGAGGTGATTTGTCCGAGCACATTGCCTTTGCACTAGGAACTCAGCTAAGTGCATGCAGTAGCTTATAGTGGCTCAGCTGGCTGGTGATAACCCGTTCAGGTGTTCTGCTTGGCAGTGCTTCTGAAATCTAAGTCCTACCAGATTTCAATTAGAGTTGAGATCCTATGCATCCAGATAATTTTTATAAAAACAGAAGTTTGGCCTTCAAATCATCGAAGCGCTTGCAGAGGGATCTGGATAGGCTGGATCGATGGGCCGAGGCCAACTGTATGAGGTTCAACAAGGCCAAGTGCCGGGTCCTGCACTTTGGTCACAACAACCCCATGCAACGCTACAGGCTTGGGGAAGAGTGGCTGGAGAGCTGCCCGGCAGAAAAGGACCTGGGGGTGCTGGTCGACAGCCGGCTGAACATGAGCCGGCAGTGTGCCCAGGTGGCCAAGAAAGCCAACAGCATCCTGGGTTGTATCAGGAATAGTGTGACCAGCAGGAGTAAGGAAGTGATCGTGCCCCTGTACTCGGCACTGGTGAGGCCGCACCTCGAGTACTGTGTTCAGTTTTGGGCCCCTCAGTACAAGAAGGACACTGAGGTGCTGGAGCGTGTCCAGAGAAGGGCAACGAGGCTGGTGAAGGGACTAGAAAACAAGTCTTATGAGGAGCGGCTGAGAGAACTGGGGTTGTTTAGTCTGGAGAAGAGGAGGCTGAGGGGAGACCTTATCGCTCTCTACAACTACCTGAAGGGAGGTTGTAGGGAAGCGGGTGCTGGACTCTTCTCCCAAGAAACTAGCGATAGGACGAGAGGAAATGGCTTCAAGTTGCGTCAGGGGAGGTTTAGATTGGACATTAGGAAGAATTTCTTTACTGAAAGAGTGGTTAGGCATTGGAACAGGCTGCCCAGAGAGGTGGTGGAGTCGTCAACCCTGGAGGCGTTCAAAAAAGGTGTAGACGTGGCACTCCAGGGGCTAGTTTAGGAGTCATGGTGGTGTTAGTTGATGGTTGGACTTGATGATCTTAGAGGTCTTTTCCAACCTAATGATTCTATGATTCTATGATTCTATATTTATTAAAGGAATGCTAATTATCCTACAAAAATTGGGTTTTATTCTGTTGGCTCAAGGAACAATACATGTGGGGGAACCCAGAGAAGAGATTCAAATACCGGTGTGTGCCCAATGGCAAGTTGGGTTGTACCATTGCTTAGCTCTTCATTCCTCTTGGCAAAAGTCGTTTTCAGGTATGAATATTCTGTGCCTTGCTTATTTCAAGCTTCTCCTTGCACAATGAGACTTAACCTTTGCTGGTTTTGATCCCACTGGGGATCTTTGGGGCCTTTAGAGTCAATACTGAACAAGAAAAATTGTTCTAAATTTAAAAGGCCTGAGGAACTGCAGCACCCAGAGCATTGTTGTTTGAGGGGCAATTGCTTGGAACAGTTTTGTTCTGATACACAAATGGATAATTGGTCTGGTACTGCTCCAGTACTAATGATCTACCAGTATCTGTGGGAAGTTTCAGTATACTTAATCAGTCAGTATGGCCTGAGATACTGAGTCATAAGAACAATGATCTGTATTTAATGCCCCTGACATTGGTAGAATATCCAAAAAGGCTTATTATGATTTGTGTTAGGAAATAGAGCACTCTGATGCTTCAGTCCCTTCTGTGACCCCTGTGGGGCTCCCAGAACATGCAGAAGCATCATTGAAATAAAGTTCAGGACAAATCTGGATGAAATTATTTTTGCCTTTTGACAGACTACCCAAGCTACTGTGCAGATTTTGCTCTGCAAGAACTTGCCATTAAAAATGCATTTAGTAGGCTGAGACATATGGAAGCTATAATACATCTGGTCCCTAAAGCCAAATTGTGTATGAAGCACTATTGGTCTTTTTTTTCATTCCTAAATGTTCTCTACTCTGATGGTAGATTAAATGGTTTGTAATGCTTCCCAATATGTTGATGTTCATGTAAATCAACGCATAATCTATCAGCATTGTACCCTTTTGTCTAGTGATATTTCTCACTATTGATTTTCTATAGGATTGAATGCAGAATACTGGAGAAGTGATTACCTTAGTTACACCACTCTTGTAGTTTTAAAACATGAGACCATTTTGATGCATTTTATTTCTGATTTAAAAACTCCATCCCCCAAAACAACAGCTGACAGTCTTATTAATGAAGAGTTAAGACTGAGGATATGAGTACTTGCACAGGTGTAAAAGGTACCTGATGATGTATTATAATGTTCCCTTGCTAAGAAGTAAAAGACAACCATAATGTAAAAGATAAACATAAAAGGTGTTGAGGAGAATCCACAGAATTGATATATGGATATACGCTTCCTCTCACCTGAGGCAATCTATTAAGTGTAACACTGAGTAATTGTATTATTTCTGTTCTCAGAGAAGAGAATATTAATAATTAGCTTAAATTTCAAAAACATATTTCCACCTCTTGGCTAACTATAGAAAGTAGACTTGAGGCTGTTTGGGACTGCAATGGCATGTTCACCCTGCACAAGAGAACACATGCGGATCTCCCCTGAGCTAACAGTAACCACTTAGCTCCAGACCTAGAAGGCAGCGTAGCTACAGCGGGAGGGTGTAGCACGTGAATTTTTTTCTTCACATCAGGCATTCTGAGGGATTCTGATGCAGAGATGTGTAATGTTTCTAAGCCCTCATGACACTGACAGATTCTGACATTGTTAAATATTTTCAGCGTTTGCCTACAGTGTCTGCTCAAGAGCAGATGTAGCACATTAGGATCTGAGCTTGTCGTGAGTCTAGGATCTTATTGACAACATGGGTTTCCATCTCTGAAAGAGGAGTTATTTAATTCACTTGTTAATTAAATCAAGGTTAATTAATTTAATGAAAAGACTGTGGTTTGATGCTGTAAAATGTTCTGGTAGGATCGGATTGATGTTGCTGCTCCCTGATGCCCGTTCCCACTGTCAACCATTCAGCTGTATTGGCAGAAGTGCTGGTGTGGTCAGTGCAGTGACCGAATTAAGGGACTGATCCAGCTGAAAAACAACGCCATGAAATGAAACAAAGTGTTCCCATCTTCTACCGTTTCTTACACCCAACAAGGCCAGCTCCCTTGTTTGTCCTCATGGAAAGTTAAGAAATTATGAGAGGCTGGATGAAGCAGCAGGTGGAGATTTTAGGAGGAGGATTTTGTGATAACAGACCACAACTACAGATGGCAGGGACCACAGAGCTTTATTCCTAGCTCTTCCACTGAATAGTTGAGTGACTTTGAATTTATCATTTTCATGCTGTTTGTAATTCTTTTAAAATTCTACTGAAAGCTGAAGGAAATAATTTTTCATTGTGGAAGATGCTAGCTCAGAGAAGTGCAAATGATTCAATTTTAACAGACTTTTGCCAGAGCATGTGCTTTGCTGCAGTGTCTGGTGGGCTACATGAGGTCTATGGTCTTCCTTGACTTCGCTCAGTGCCTGAAAATCATCAGCACTTGGTCTTAGTTACAGTTTCCCGAAGCTTTTGAATCCCCCTGTGATGCACTAAGCAGCCTGAGAACCCTGGGAATCCTGGTTTTACCAAGAGGCTTTCAGTAATTCTGTGCCATTCCCCTTTCCCATCAGGGAGAACAAGTGACATTCATGGGAGTCAAGGCAGTATGATTGTCTTGGCAGTCAGAGTAAATTTTTTCTTAAATCAGAGGTTTCTAGTATTCAGCTGACTAGAGAAGATATTTTTTTCAAAATATTTGACTTCTGGTAACAGAAAATCTATGTTTTGATCATCCCTTTTTATGCTTTTGCTTGAGGCATCTATCTGGTTTAAACATACTTTTTGGTTTTTTATGTTTCTTTATCTGTTTGTTTTAAGCGCTCTTTCCTGGAGGATGTCATATAAAGATCAGTTTTTTAAGAGTACATTTGAGTAATCCACTTTCTGCATCCTGTGAATTATAGTCCTTTCGGGTCATCACTGGAGTCCTTCCTTTCCTTTAGCTGACATTGACACGCCTTAGTTAGTCTCAGTACAATAGATATTCTTCGTAAATGAAATAATTTTTCTCTCAGAAGATCATTTGTAGGTTTCTGTGATATTCCTCTAGTGAAATTGTTTTATTGGGGGATTATTTCATATTGTAAATAGATAACTGCAACCACATTTGACAGACCACAATTTGACAGAGAAAATCTTTTGTATGCGGTATATTAAAAATAAATAAATTGTGTGTTCAACACAATTTTTTTTTTCCTCTTCTCTAATTTGGTGCATCTACACACTGATTTAGTAAACTGCATATGAAAGGAAGGATGTGAACAGTCTTTGGCTGTGCCTATATGGAGATCTTGGACCCTGTTATGCCTTGTATTGACCTGGAGGTCACCCAGAACATGCTTATTCTGGAACAGAGCAGTAAGATGGAAGTAACAGACCAAGGACCTGATCTCATAGCTGAACATACACTGTGTGTCATGTAGCCATAATGTCCAGTGCTTGTTTCTTGGCTATGGCATCCTAGCTGAGATGTAGCATCTGATTGTGAAGTTTCTCTGGTCTGTCTCGGGGCAAGGTGAAACAAGCCCTAACCACAGTTGGGCTGTTAGGATGTCTGTCAAAGTTCTGAAGCAGACTAAAAATGCTAGTCCATTTTTGCTGGGAGATGGTTCAAAAAGCTGCTCTTCATCATTTATCAACTGTTCGTTGACCTTAAAGCTCAGATGAGAGGTGGTATGGACCCATGGTACAAAATAACAGGTCAAGTGTGAACATAAGACTGATGCAATAGCAGTTTGCCATGGAGAAGCCTGAGGTAAAGTATGAATTCGGGTAGTCCTACAGAGAGATTTTCATGTTATTTGGAGCTTGTTTAGTTTGTCTAGTAAAGACCTAATACTTTTCTTATGTGGATTTTAGTGGTTTTATATTTGAAAAGTCTTGTAGTAGGATTACTGGGTTTTTTGTGCTAAGGAATGGTAGCAATGACTGAATGCTGTGGCCATCCATAATTTATGTAACAGTTAGCAGCTTAAACTTGAGGTTGATTTATTCCACTTGCGAACTGTGGGGTATGGGAAGTTCCTTTCTGTACAGAATGGGTTATGTGTAGCCTATGGGAGGACACAGATTCTTTGTGGAAAGTGTGAGGATAACTGCCCAGGCTGTTTTTGTGCAATGATTGAAGCAGTGGTAGTTTATCACTTTGGGAAGGAAAAAAAAAAAAAATTGCGGATTTTTTTTTTTTAATCCACACATAACTCAAAACTGACTTAGTGTAAAAATGTCAGACTTACTTTATAATCTTACTTCCATCAACATTACCTTGGCTGTCCAGTATTAGACTGACCTTCCAATAATACATCCTGTGTGACCAGTTGAGCTTGATTGATGATGTGCGGATTTTCAGCAGCAACTGGGACTCGTAGCTACGTATAACTGGGCAAGAATTTGTTTAGTGATGGAAGCAGTAAGAAGAGGTGTATGCACAGTGTATATACACGCTTTTCTGTGGGCTGCTGATGCTGAATTTATCACTGTTCCGGTTTATCACAGTTCCAGTTCAATTTATGATATTGGCATCACAAATAAATTTGGTTTACCATTTTATTATTTAGTATATTATTATTTAAGCTATCTGAATACACTCAGTATGTTGCGTGTCCTCATGAACACGTCAAACATGACTCAGTTGTGTCTGTTTTTATTACTACTACTATAGATCTTGGTTTGAAGGGGAAAATTAAGTTAGTACATTTTCCTTTTCTCCCTGTCCCCATCAGTTGTCTCCACTTTTTCTGCCAGACTGTTCCCAGTATTCCCTTTATGCAATGTTTCCTTTTTTTTAATCTTTGTTATCTGGCATCACCAGAGTGCAGCAAAGTGAGTTGCTTTATTTTTCTGCTGAATAGAAGCATGGCTTCCAGGTAGTCATATATATTTACAGAGAATGCTCATGAAATAGGTTTGATTTTTAAAAAGCAATTCTAGTCTGATATGTGATCCCCCAAAGTACTTTATTCCCCATTAAATGTGTTCATTTTGTGAAATCATGATTGTATCTGGATGCTCTAGTTTATTTAAAAAAAAAAAAAAAAA
>WAAD01016954.1:2412-25388 GCA_013389945.1 Fregata magnificens | reverse complement strand
GTTTGTCCTACCTTTGGCTGTCCAAAGCTAAGAAGAATGAGGGGTAACTGAAAGCAAGCAAGCTGGATTTTGTTCATTTTTGGTATATCATTTATTGATGTTATGTACATAGCTGCATGTTATCCCTGTGCCAAATCTTTGGAGGCTCTGATTGTGCTGGTGAAACAGAGAATACAGTTTGAAGACAATGAAATTACTAGACAGCTGCACCAGAGTATCATCTTTGGAGATGTGTTTCCTTTTATTGCTAATGCTAATTAATGATGCAAGGAAGGAACTGCTATTCTGCATAAGATCGTGAGAGGAGTTGAAGGATCTGGTGCTTAATTTTTAACAAATGCTGTATTTTCATTTAGAAATGATGGATCCTTAGGAGGCAGTAAACACAGAATCCCACCGTTGGTGCCATTTTTTTAGAATTCATGTGGGAAGTGCACTTCAAGACTGCAAACCAAACTGCACGTCCTGTAGAGATCTGTAGCAGTGTATATTCCCTGAACTGTTGCTTAAGCCCCGAAAGCTGATCTTTGGCAGGATTCTTAACTCCAGGAGATCTCACATTGTGATTGTTCTCCTTGTTTTTGAAAGCTAAGATATTTATTTATTTATTTTACTTGAAGCTTTGAGCTAGGCAGCCTGGTGATTTCTGTAAGCTGCACTGCTTATAATGTAAAGACCACGATATTTGTGAGGCCTGGAACATACAGCTTACGGTTTTTGAAGCAAAGTGTACAGCCAATTTGTTTAATCCTTTTGGTTTTTAAGCTGCTCTGTGATTGGACCCCTGGTTTCCCTGACTCAGGGCTTCAAAACTTTCCTCTTTCTTCTGGGTGAACAGGCTATCAGTGGATTGGGATAAAATTGTTCTTAGCTTTCTGTACAACTAGAATGGACTTCCAAGTTTGGCTTAGATCAGTTGCTCTTCTGGCATGTTGCAGGCTGCTTTTGCTTTCAATTTTTTTTTAACTTCCCAGCCAAGTTAGTAATATAGCCTCGAATCTTTCTCTGCATCTAAACTCAGTTGCTGCTTCTAAAGTTGTCAAATTAGTGCTCTGTACTAAAGTGTCTCTGTAGTGCTTTTAAATTTGAGTGTTAATCTGTAGCTATAAAAAAGCACTTTTGTGCCTGCTTATGCAAAAGATGGGCAGAATTAATACTTCACTGATTGCTGTGAAAGGCTGGATAAAAAGCTTCTATTAATTGTCTTCCTTGCCCCTCTTCTCTAGCCACAGCTAAGAACATAATCACTGATCCTCTGGACATAGGCTGAGATTACACAAAGTCACTGGAGTGATCTAATGACTTGCTGCTCCTGAGAGCAGCTTTCATGCATCCTGGGTCTCTTACCAGGAATTGTGTCCTTGCTGGCTCTGGTGCTCATCTGATCCTTGACGAATCACTTCAGTTCACTGCTGTGTTAGAAAATTAACCTACAGAAAGAGGAAAAAAAAGTTAATTGCTTTCTCCTGATTTAACAGTCTGGACCAGCTCACTTGAGAGGACTGGGCCAAGGAAAGATCCGGACTGCGTTTCTGGGAGCTGAGGAGCACCAAGGAAGGACGGACCACCCCTGTCAGTGACTATCAGCTATCAGATCAGCATTACAGTAAAGCCTCACTCTTCCTCAGCAGATGCTTAACATGGCTGATATGTCAAGATGGGCTGGGGTGATGCTAAATACGTTTGTCAGGTACTTAGGCTAGGCACAGCACTTGCAGTAGCTTTGTTACCTGCCTGATTTTTTCTGATTGCGGGTAACCAGACCTGCAGCTGTGATTTGAGCACAGAAAATCAGTATCTTCTAACACAGTGGGTTGGAGCCCAGAACTCTGTGCTGTGCCTGTATAGTGAGAATATATTCTTTGGGTGCAAACATGCCATCTCTTTGAGAGTCTAAAGTGCACTAGGCAAATTTTTAACAGTTTTCACCCCTGTGGTAAAAATCCAGAGTTCAGTAATGCCACAGTAAAATATCATTTGCTATTTCACTAAAGAACAGTGGAATACTTCTTCCTACTGGGGAAAAAAGAAGCCAACAGTTGAAATCTTTAAGCCAAAAAATTTAAAATTTAAAATGTTTTGCTTCTTAATATTATGTACCAATGCCACGATCTATTCTAGAACTCTCTCTCCCTACTTTGTCATTTCGTTTCTCAGAAATACAGATAATAAGCACTTCCTTAATTTCTAATACTCCAGCGTTATAATCTAGGTTTAAGAATTTTATATATTTTTATCTTACTGACATCAGCATTCCTTCTATCTGCCTTCTCTAATAAAGAGACCAAAGACCAGTTATTTTGTCAGCTCTGTGTAATCCTGCCAGTAACTTCTCTAACAGTGTGACCTGCAGGCTGTCAACCAGATGATCTTCGCTTGAATCTTTACCTCATTTTACCACAGGAGCTCAGTCTACCGTATTTTGACATACTGCTGGTATTAAACTGCTGGAATTGACCCTGTTTGCTCTGTGGATTGAAGCAGAGGTTTTTACTTCCCTGTCTGCAGCTCTATGATTCTGCTGTCTGTTCAACATTTGCTAGCACCATATGTGAGAAAGAGAGGCGTTAGCTTTTCCCTTCTCTCTGTGCGTAACCTGGGAAGCTGTGGGTGATGCCTTGCATATACGTGAGGGGTACTGACTGCAATCCATGTGTGATCATAGCAGGCTGAAGTTCTGAGCTGCAATTTCACAGCCGTATAGATGGCTATCCTACCATCTTCTTCCTTGCTGAATGTTGTGTTTTAAAATCATTCATACATTCAAGGGTGGTTTTGTTGGGTTTTTTTTAAGTTCATTAAACTGTGTTTCGAGCTACAGTCTTATGTTAACTGCATGGTGCTTACTTATTAATACAGAAGTGGCTGAGAAATCAACCTGTAACGATTCAAAACAGATGTCCTTCAGAGTTCCTTTTTGTCTTATGAAATATCATATATGGAGGTAGGGCAATAAAGGACATTTTTCTTTAACTGAGATGGCAATGTAGAAGAGGGAATGAGTTTTGGAGGTGGGAGGGGGAGAAGGATGGTGGAGGGAATGAAGCTGCTTCAGCTGGCATTGCTGAAAGAAATGTCTGTCCCCTGCTCTGAGAGTCACTGAAGTAGATCATCCATTTGCTTAGCAGGTTGCTGGCACTGAATGAAGAAAGTTCACAAAGGTGTGAAAGGGCCATTACGGTGTCATCAGCAATGAAAGGCTATCACTCACTCACTGGGGGAATGAGGGATTTGGCTTTTGAACCATCTGTTGAAGTCTCGAAATTTTTCTCACCCCACCCCAGCCTGATGCCACCGCTGGAGGAGCATGGGGCTTTTTAATTTTGGCTTTTTGGTTGACTAGTTGTCAAAATACTTCAGATTTTTGTTTTGTTTTGTTTTCTTAAATAGAAGGCACGTTTTCTGAGTAGGGGTTCCTTCCCCTGCTTAGAAGCAGGTGGAAAATGAAAAGTATGGCTTCCGACAGGAGACACCAAAATGTAATGTCTCCTCATAAGGCAGAAGAGAACAGTTAGGGGATGGGGCTGTCATTCATGTGCATGTGTGCTTATTTCTTCCCTTCGATTTTTTTGCAGGCTTTGAGGTGTAACCATGTGTTACGTGTAAGATGTTTTTTGCTTTAGAGCTCACATAGTTTACCAAGGCATTAAAGTTAATGATTGATAAACTTTGCTTGTTATACAGCTCTTAATTCCAGGAGCTGCATAGATGCACTGTGGTTACTTTTTTTTAAAGTTAATTAAACTTGCATGATCTAATAAGCAGGCAAACTACCTCAAGTATTACTGTTTAAATGTCTTTGGTTTCCCTACACTACCAGGCTTAAGTGCAAATAATGCTTGGAAAAGTATGTAGTAAAGCTTCTTTCAAATACTTCTTACAAATGATTTGACAAGAAAATCTCTCTCTGCACCATGGAAACTCTTGACTTCCATCAGTGAAAACTGTAAAATGATTATAATTATCTGGAACTTTTTGGCTGTGCCATAAGAGAATGATAGTGTCACCTCACTAGTAATTTTATTTTTAAGCTGATGATGGGCTTTATAGACAAGAATATATCCTTATCATACAATGTGTGTAATGTAAATGTGCATGTGCACGTATCCAACTATCTCTTATAACTCCTGAAATTTGAAATAATTGAGAGATGCCTGTTTCATGTCTTGGCAAAAAATGCGTGTCTGTTCTCAAGGTAACTTAGATCCCAATGAAAAGATTTTGATATTCTTAACAATTCCCTAGATTCATAAAAATAAAAGAAAAACTTAATAGAAATATTTTTGTGGGAGGGACCCATGATAAAAAGAAGATAGTTTTGATAAAAAAGATGATGGATGTCTTTCTATGAGAATATAGGAATGGGAGAGACGATAAAAGTCTATGAAAAGTGACGCATCACAGCACAAAGACTTTATATATAAAAATATATATATATATATATGTATATATATTAAGTGTTTTGTATTTTTAAGTTTTGGGCAGGACCTAAACTTGAAAGGACATATCCCAAAGTATTACAAATTCTAATAAATTCTTTGAATCATTGGTACTTCTGAAATTGTTGAAAGTTATGTTTGCTGAGATTCCAATATGTTACACATTTAACTTTTATGTTCTCTGCCTCTCGTATTACATCTGAAGTTGGGGAGGTGGGGGAGGCAGCAGGTAATTATATTAAACCAAAACCATTGCTGATCTATGACTGTTAGGAGCTATCTAAAAGTCTTTGAAGTTAATGGAAATATTCCCACTGGCTGTATACTGTGGATCAGATGCTTTGTGAATTCTTCCTTTACTGTGTCATTTGTATCTTTTACATAGTTAGTATTCTTCAGTAATTTATTGCTTGCTTATTCCCATCTATTACAGGGCCAAGAATGTACTGTTGGCACTTGACATATAGTAAAATGACAGTCTTTTTTCAGAATAGGTTGTTCTTCGATATAGGTGTGTTGGAATTCATAAAGATTTTGAAAATATGGTTTAATATGAACCTTTGAGGTATCAAGAGGGACTCTATGCACTTCTATAATAGTATAAATTATTTATTAGTAAACTGTAATAAAACTGCAGTCTTTAGGCTGTAAATATAATGCTTGTCATCTGCTGGTTCTGGAAACTTTTAACTGTTAACTATTTTTCGCTAGTATTCTTCCACCGGAAGGGAAAGTCAGATGTGTTATGAAGAAATGTGAGCTACAACTGAAACTCAAAAGAAGGATAAAAAAAAGGGAAAACAAAGCTTGGGCAACTGTATTGCTAGATCCAGGATGATCTCTGTAAGAATGTCACTATGACTTAATTTTAAAAATATTTTGGGCATCTCTCCCTGCCCCCCGCCTCCCTGTCACATGTGGGAGGATGTGATGTTCATATATGGTTCCTATGGTGCATGATCATGATTTGATTATCTCCCTTTCTCATTTCCATTTTTTTTTTCTCTACTTTGTGCGATTTGTCTTTTTAGTCATTTATCATTGTATCTTTTGGTAGTGTGTTCTTTTTCTCACTTTAGTTATTATTTCATTAATCTTTTGATAGAGAATGAAAAATATGTCAGTTTGAAAGAGTAGAAAGGAAAAAAAAAAAGGTTCAATTTGGGGAGATACCCTGATGATCAAGGAGAGATGGGATCTGTGAACCGTGGAAGATAAGAACTCAGAAAACTATGAAATTCATAACCCTGCTGTATGTAGAATGAATAAGGTATCTTTAGACACATCTACTTTCCAATCATAAGCTAAAAGTACATTTAAGCAAACCATTATTCGGTAAGTAAAAGACAATTTTAAAAGAAATAATCTATTTGGTGATAAAGAGTTTAAAAATTTTCTAAAGACAATACCTTTTATGCATTATAAGTGGGTTCAAGTGTCACATTTGTGATTCTGTAGAAGTGAACATCAACAGCGTATCATTATTAATATAGGTTTAGATATTAAATGAATTTATTGCGATTTTAAATATGTGCCTCATTATTCAGGCTACTTTGCGAGCAACATGAAAATCATCCTTTTGTAGATGTCAGTTTTCAACAAAGTGTTGTTTACACCATGGATCAAATATGCAACATTAAAATGCATTATAGGCGTATTACCGACTCTCATTATATGACAGAAGTGTGTCAGTGAAGTTAACAGCAACAAAAAAGACAAAGATTTTCTTACCTCTTAGTTGGAAGGTAGCAGCTGTTTGAGTAATTCCACAGAGGGGTAACAATGACCAACTGACTTGCACGTTTTAAAGAAAAAATGATATCAAATCCTTTGAGGATGCCATATGTTCTGTGCTTTGAGGCAGGCTGCGTATGGTATCATAGCAATTAGACAGACTGGAGACTCTGCTAAAATTTTATCCAAAGTGCCAGCAGAGAAGAATTTCTTGGGGCTTTTTAATTGCGAACAGAGACATACCTATGCTCCCATTATTTATTACAAAATATGTTAGTTAAAGTGCAGATTTTTTTTTTCCCAATCCTTTCCCATAGAGAGCTATATAGAAATAAGCTGGTTTGGTTTGTTTTTGTTTTTTTTTTTTAAATTATGGTTGATTTTTTTTTTTNGAAATAATGTTGCTCAGAATAATGTTAACTTCTTTTGTCATATGTGAAAGAGGTATGAAGGATGCTAAGTATGCTAAAACAGCCTTGGTAATTGCCACTGGGAGTTGGACCATTCGGATGATTACTGGATCCAGCTATCTGTTCTGTAGTTTGGTATTGAACTTCTGTAGTTTGATGTAACTTCTTGCCAGACCTTTTCTGATTTAAGAAAGCCTGTATTGACTACTTTCCCGAACGGGGCACATACAAATAATCTCTGCTGATGTTTTGGAGATAAGTTACTCGCCAAACTTCAGCTAGCTAAAAGCAAGAGGATTGTATCACAAAAGATATATTTGGAGCCATTAGGAAGCAGAAAGGCCTATTAGCTGAAACTGCTACAAAGATGTTTTCGGTCTGTGCAACACAGTCTCCAGAGACCTGCCAGGACATATAACCCTCCGTTAACAAGCTGAGAGATAGTTTGTCTACGGATACCCATATATACTCCGAGCCACTATATCCATTTTGAAGCAAGGCCTTGTCTGCTGTGCAGGTCGTATTATTTCTTTGCCTAATAACTGACAGCAAGATCCACAGTGGCGCTTGACTGTTTTTCCAGTGTCTTGGTTCTGTCTGGCAGTTCACAAAGAGCCTGTCTGACCCTCTAGGCATTTTGGCATTCAGCTGTTCTTTTATTTAAAGCACGTTCCTTGTACATGTGCAAAAAAGGTCCCCAGAGCTTTATAATTCCTGCTCATGGTGCTTTCTGATGCAGTATAGCCCTATCAGGTACTGTGGTTCCCAGGTCCCCTTGTAGCCCCTCTCTTTCCCCCCTCTGCCAGCCGGGCCCTCATCCAGAAATGCGTTGCATCCCCAAATTGATCGCTGAAGTCAATAGAATTATTTAGGTTTACTGTTGTTTGATGAAGTTAAGGGCTAGGAAGACAGCCATAAAACCAAAGGCTTGCTTAAGAGGCAGTGCAAAACTATCGGGATGCAGTGTTGAAGGGTTTAAGGTCTGGGATTTTGTGATCTGTTAGATCTAATATCAGGAAGAGCAGAGGAAGGAATGAAAGATCCCGTGCTTGTCTGTGATACAATGAAAGAATATAAAACTTTGAATCAATATTGACCATCCAAGCCTAAAGGCAGTACAATTTGAAGGGTTATTTTTGTATTTGAGAATAAGAAGAAAAATTCTTTCTGAAGATTTTATGTTTTGTTTTTATTTTTGAGGGTCCTTTTTCCTCATAGAGACAGATGTTTGAACCTGTGAAGCGTGCCATCACAGAACTAGTATAGATCAATATGAATTAGCATGTTAAACATAAGTAAAGAAGTCAGAGCTATGTGGTGAATACAGTTTTAAACATAGTTCTGTAGTTTATCATGCTTGTTCTGGTCAGTTGAGGTACATGTACATGTTTATGTACACTTCAGGAGCTGACTATATAATGCTATGTTTAAAAGAACATATACACATGAATTCTGTGGTTTGTTTGTGGTTTCTTTTTTTTTTTTTTTTTTTAAAAGAAGCATCAGTTGATGTTTGTGGTGCATGGTATAATAGTGTCATTTTCTACATGACCTTGGTATTATACACCTAGGTATTTACCTGGTGTAAAGGGAGGAAACGAAAGCTCCTTCCCTTTATTTATCTGTTAGGAGCTTCTGTTTTCTTTCCTGCTTCTCAGATGTTGCGAGCATTGACATTTCTGGAAAAGCCACAGACTGTCAGTGACTGGGGACATGTGATGCTCTCTGGATCTGTCTCCATGGCTGTGGTATCAATTCTTCAGGGCTCCTAACAGCCAGTCAGTATGAATCTGCTATTAATGGCCGTTCCTTTGAAATGCCTTTGCTGCTGCTGCAGAAAAAAGATAGGGATGCAGGCAGTCCTTGAGCGCAGGCATTGCTATTGCCTGCTTTAACGAGCCATGGCAACCACAAGGAGAGGATCCTGGGGCATCTCAGCTCTGAGGGTGCCATCTGCTGCGTCTCAACCAAAAAAGCCCTCGTCTCCCTGCGTCTGACGAGAAGGTGGCAGCGTGAGGTGTTTGCTCTTGAGGAAAAATGCAGCCCCAGAGGGAAGGGGGGGAAATAAAGATCCTCACTGGGGCGGGGGTATCGTGAAGTGAAAGGATTGCTTAGCAAAGGGATTTCTTTCCTTTTAAGGAAATAGTATTGCTGTTTGTCTCGTTAATGTGATGGTGGACTGTCTCCTTCACTTTTTACTTAAGGTGTTATATGCTATTGTCAGCCATTTTGCATCCTCTGAAAATTGCATGCAGTCACTTCTTACTCCCAAGTCATAGACCCAAAGCAACGTAGGGCAATCTGGTAGAAAGGATTAAGTGTAGGTATTGTAAACCTTCTTTGTTACACTTGAGAGGTCTTTCCTGCTGAAATTAAATTTAATTGAAGTTGCTGCCTGGATACCTCACAAACACTGTGCATCAGGCTGGGAGAAACAGCCTGCAGCAGTCCTGTTAAAGGTGGCATATGTTGACAGTAGGGTCAGTTCAGAGCCAGGACCTGGGAGTCATGATATTTTGGGAAAGAGCTTTGTAAAGGGTTACTGGCTAACTCTGAATTCGGTGAGATCCTTGGCTTCAGCATTGTCTATGGTCATGTTTGACTTCTAATTTGGAAAGCAAAAACTAGTCCACCATCCTTAAAAGGAGACCGATCTTTAAGAAACTAAGCAAGTAAGCATGTAAAACAGATCATTGTCTCCCATTTTACTAGGTGACCTACAGAGAAGCAGGTTTGTCTCACGAAGTAGCTGGAAAGGGCCTTCCATAGCAGGTCTAATAAACCCAAGGGAGAGGTAGGTTGTTGTCGGTACAGGAGTAGGAGAAAGCACGCTACTGGGCGCACGCACAGTGAAGTGCCATCTTATTCAGCATAACAGCAGTCATGCTTCCAATGTTTCTTTAAAGGTTTTGCCCCTTTGTCAATAAAGTAAAATGAACCTTATAATGAATGAAACATAAAATTGATACAAGTATGCAAAAAGAGTAGCAAATGAATATGAGCTATAATTGTCAATATAGAGAGAGCTGTGCCGATATAAATCTAGGTGGAGGTGAAGAGGAGTAGGCATAGTATATGTCTAATATTATTTAGGAGGTTGTGATTTTCATTACAGGGTTAAGATGGTCAGGTATATACAAGAGGTAAGACTGGAGTTCAACATTGTGGATCTTGTGCATCTGTAAGATTCTTTTTTTCTTAGGATTTTTAATACCTTACACTGTTTTACTGTTGTTACTCTGTACATCTGCTCCGTTAATTTCCACGGGAGTTTATACTGTATATAAAAGCACTAACTGTTTTTGCTATTACAGTGTGTTTGCTATTGACTGTACACGTGCTTCTCTATGTAAAAAGAATTTAGGTTTCATAATATATCAATAGGAAACTCAGTTCGAAAAGCAGACTGATTAATAAATGGTCCAGTGTTTCAGCGTTTATGGATACCATTTCATTTTATCTCACTGTGAATTGACAGGTTATGTCAGGCAATTGAGAACAGAATGCAGTTCAAGTTCTTTTGTGCTACTGAAACGTCTTTTAAGAGGTAAAATACTTTAATTAAAAAGACAGCTGAAATCTTAGCTCTAATTTTCCTTGCTATATCAGATTTTTAAGTTGCAGTCTTAACCATAACTATTCTTATCTTTATATTTGGTGTCTGGTTTACAAACATATTTTTTTCATTAAAAAATATTATTTTTTTTTAATTTCCTTCTGGAGATTATGTTTAGTTTACTGATCTCAGGAAGCAAAACATATCAATACTAATTCCCTGACTACCTGTTTCTTGGTTGAAATTTAAACTAGCTTAAATTAGGCTTTCTATAGCACAGGCTTAAAGCAAAAGCCTACCACCAGACAGTCTGATCATAGATTAAGCGTTACATTGTTTTGGTATTGTAGCTGGACATGACTGGTGTAATAATTGATCAACATTTTCTAAAATTTTTGTATAAAGTGGAAGGTTTATTAAGGAGCTCGATTTTTTTTTTTTTTTAAATTAAATAGGTAAAACTGGTGAATTTATTATCAGATAACCTGTACTTGAATTATTCCATACATATCTGTTCTTGGATGTCATATTTGAATTTCTCTCACTCAGAATAATTATTTTTGAACTGTTCTTTCGTTGCAGGACAGGTAGTCAGGGCACTTAGCACTATAGATCATCCTAGTAGTGTAATCTACTGACGACCATGTCAGGCCTCTTTTCTCTCAGTGTCTAGATTGATCCTTTCCTCAGGTCACCCATCATCTTTCTTTCTCTCTTTTTATGTCTGAGAAACAAAAGGAGTTGGGGGAACCCCCCAAACAAAAGAGCAGTAACAAGGCCAAGACTGAAGCGAGGGAGTGGGTGGAAGGGCAGCAGGAAGGGCAGAGCGGGTTTCCAACAGAGTCTGTCCTATGAGACTGTGAAAACGAGCTGGAATAATCAGTCAGGGCACTTGGGTGCCAAAAAAGCGGTATCCAGATTTCAGGGAGTCTGGTTTTCCAAGTGTCTGTTCATCACACCTCCTTCCAAGCAGCGGGCTTCTTACCCTCACAAGAGACCTGGACCATGTGCTTAGCTGCCTCCCTATCTGGACTTGCATCCAACAGCAAACAAACAGTAATGACCATATGCAGACCATCACTACTATTTTTAGCGTACATCTTTCCTTTAACAAAGATTGCTGCTGGGTTTGCGGATGAAAGCCCAGCTACCCACATTCTGTCTTTTTGCTGGTTCTTTGTGTTTAAGGAGAGAACTGGTTCTGAAGGAGGCAGCTCAGACATCAGAAAAAATGACACTGGTGATAGAATTGCTTCAGCTGCATTGCAAAAGATCATTCTACTTTGTTTTGAAAGCTACAAGAACAAAGCGCTCTTTCCCTGTAATAAGGCCTGTGGCTCCTGCCTTCCTCTGCACATCATCACAGAAGGTCAGGCAAGACAACGCAGTGGTTACTTCTCTGGGTCTTTGATAGTTCTGTCACCTTGGTTTCTAGAAATTGATGAGTCTGGCAGCTCTTTCATTTCTGGACACTTTAAAAGACACTGAACATTTGTTTCAATGCCCTGTACTTCAAAATCCTAGGTGACTTTTGAAGGTGACTACACGGAAGATGAGTAGAGATGCTTCATGCAGCAGAGTTTTTCAGCTGTTGCTTGCTTTCATAGCAAGAAGACACTGACTTTGTGCATGAATTGTTTCCTTTTGCAGGTGAGAAGACAGTGTAGGATTGCCAGCTTCCAGCTTCCTCTTGAACATTTGGAACTTCTTTTATTTGGAGCTGATAAAAGTCTGTATGCCCAAGATATTCTCCCTGCTAGTAGTCTTGCTATTAAAAAAGAATTAGAAAATAAAAAAAGAGGTTAACATCTCAAAGCTTGCAGGGCCCTGCTTTTCATCCTGGAATACCAGTGTGGGAGCCTTGTTTTGGTTTCAAGTTCCCAGGGAAATCTCCATTGACAATGCTCTGCAACTTTTTAAAGTAGCATAACAACTCCCATTTTCTTGTAGGAAGGGATTGAGAAACTTCAGAGCTATAGTAATTTCCCTTTTCCTTTTCCCTGAGATTATTATTTTTTTAAAAAATTTATTGAGTAGATTTGTTTTTCTCAATCATTTTGGTCAAAATTTGCTCTGAACTGGTACCCATCTTGTTCTCTCCCTTCTGTGCTAGTAACTTTTGCAACTGCTGCCAATGAGGTTTCTTTTGAAAGCTTTCTCTCCTGCTTGTCTGCTTGGAAACATTTTTTGTTAATGGCTACAGTAAAGTTGGCTCAAAGTAGAGGCTACTATTGCTCCATAGCTGTGTGTGCAAAGGGAGGTTGTGAAGATGTTGCTATTGGAGATCCTTTAATAAAAGGCGAGATGGCCTTTGGCTGAGGAAAGGGCTGCTGTAGGTAACCCTGCCTTGGGGCAAGGGAAGGACCGAGTGCGCTCCCAGGACTCCTCCTTGGGATTGCCACGCCATTCTGTGGTTTTGCCCATGTTGCTTGGGATCAGACGAGGCTTTCCTGGGCTGTTGGCTTTTCTGCCAGCATAGTTCAGTGTTACAGTAATAAGCATTAAGCCTACGTCTCTAAGTTATCAACTAAATGCTCTGAAGGCTCTGTATGAGTTTGAAGAGGGTAGAACCATGGTGTGGACAGGAAGGGCTTGTTGCTTAGTCGTTGCTTGATTTGACAGATTTATCCATCCCGGATGCGGGTGCAGTTCCCAGCAAATTTTAAATCTCTCTAACAAAAGAGGTGTGTGTGTGAGAGAGAGGGAGGGGAGGACTGAGGGTGTATGTGCATTAGGAAAATGATTTCACAACTGTTTTGCCTCTGTGCTTCCTGATAGATGGCACCGTATTGCTAACTCTCTGAAGTGCTTGTCATGGGGAGGGAGGAGAGCAGACTGTGACAAACAACTAGTGGAAAGTAATTTTTCTTTGTGTCAGTAAAATTGAATAATAGAGAAGCATACAGAAGCATAGCAGAAGCTCCTTTTGTAAGTGGTCAGTTTCTAATACATATTTGTCATTTTAATTGAGTAACACTTTTTTTTCAGCATTAACAAAACCCAAAAGATTCTGACTATGTCCAGGAGAGGCATAGAGACAAACTGATGAATCTTAATCTTGTCCAGTGTGAAAGATTTTATATATAGTCACTATGATCTCTACTCTGACTTTTTAATCTGGGGTCCTGAGAGCTGAATAGCAGTTCTGACTGTGCCAGAATGCTTCTGCAAATCCATATTGAGACATTTTTTGCAAAGGTTCCCTTTGAGCCCCCTCCTGCCAGACCTCTGTGTCTCTGACCTGCACAGTATCATCTCTGAGCTACCTATAGCAGATGCCAGCATTGCCTGCATTTATAATTGTGTAGTTAAAATGTAAGGAAAGAGATTACAGACTCTCCTGATGGTGGAGGGCATGTGTCTTGTTCCCTTGAGTTTTGTAGACAAGGTTAGGTCAATGTGGCTTTGTTGGTTTTGGCTTTTTGGTTGTTGGGGTTTTTTTTGTTTGTTTGTTTGTTTTAATTGCTTTTTAATAATGAAAAATTGAATAGCAGTATGGAAGGTACTCAATCTCCAGTTGATGATTCTGTGGAGAACAGAGCCTATAGTTTCTGAAGTTTATAACTTAGCTGGGAGCATCCCAATTTCCTCTGGTTATATTGGCCTAGGACCTACATGGGATCCTTGTAAATGCTGTGTCATTTCTATTGGTACGTCAGGGATCCATTTCTTGCACATTCATTATCACCTGTTACATCTGTGTTTAAGAAACTTTACCAGATGGGATGGAAGGAGGAAGGAAAATATGTAATGTGTTTCTTGGTCTGTCTTGCTTTCTATAGGGGAAGCAGGATCATGGATTTCATTTCATTTCATCTGAATGCTAAAATCTGTGTCTTAGTTTGATAGAGATAGTTAAGATACGTTAGCTTAGCTCTCCAGCTGAGTGCAGGGATACTTCTTCTCATACAATACAGGAAAACAATTTTGTTCTTTTTCTAGGACAGAAAAGGGAGATATAAACATTAGAAAGCCTGTGAAACAGATGGTGATTTAACTGGTAAGGTTATTATAGATAGGATAGCAGTCATTCAGACAGAAGATGTGCAAATCATAATAGCTTCTCAGGTGCATATGCATGATATGAGCTGTGTTACAGAGCAGGTCAAGCAATCAGTTTTACATTCATATCCTGAGCCTCAGTCATTTTTGTTAGATCACTCTCCTGTGAGCAACTTATTCCGTCAGGGCATGGAAATTTATTCTCAGATGAAGAACGTTTGTTTGGCAAAAGAGGCAGGAAATTCAGAGCTGTTTTGACCTGTTTCTAGATGACCAAGAGAAAATTACTTTCAGTCTAGTTAGGATGTGGTGGTGACTTATTCTTTAAAATATAAACGGAGTTTTTAACTTTAGGAAGGTTACAAAAATATGCAGGTATTTTTAAGTGGAAAATAATATCCCTAATATTTTCCCACTGTTCTTTCATGTTTATAAAGTGCTTTTCATTAGAAATATCCTAATTCACTTTTTAAGCTTTCATATATAGGTATGGACCTGCCTATTTTGCAGTTCTTTGTAGAATCTATTCATTAGCACAAAGTCATGTAGATGAGTCTTAAAGTTCTTTGAATAAAGAAAGAAAAAGAACATTTCCAAATATTGAACCGAGTATAAATTGATATACCATCATCTCCTTGAAAGCGCAGAAAGCCTGCGACAGGAACTTTGATCTTTTGGACCGTTCTTATTATCTCTTTGGAGTGTCAACAGTCAAACTGTGTGATAAAAATGTCAGTGGCAATGTTATCCATTTTTGTGTTGATCACTTTCACAGAGGTATTCAGTAACTGAGCCTATTTCTCAATCCCAGGTCATTTTTGAAGCTCTAAATCCTTCATCCCTTTTCTCTGTGCAACTGCCAAAATTTCCTCCTGCTACAATGACATTGATCGTGCACTCTTAAAACAAAAAGTACTTATTTAATACAAAATGTAAAGCAGGTGTGATTATGCATTTTAATATAAAGTTCTGCCTTATTTAAAAAAAGAAGATTAGCAGTGCTCTCTGTGATGGGAGAAAAGTAAATTGAATTTAATATCAGGGAATATTTTACTGGCTGTCTTACCAACTCACATACGGTTCAATAAAATTTGTCAGGAGCTGCAGAAGCACTTCCAATCTGTCTGGTAAAGTACCACAATAATAGAAGACTTTGACAAAAAAAACTATAGATCTGGCTGCAGGTTTTGGAGCAGGAACTATTTAGCCAAGTTTAGGGTCAGAACTGACAGGTGCGAACGTTGTAGTTCCAATCTATTTTTAAGTAGATGATGATCTAGAAAACCTGAGCAAGGCTTAGGTGTGGGGATACATGTGCATGCCTGTAGGACAAACATATGCCTTCTCAAATGCCAGTCTCTGGTAGTGTTTTGTTAGTGCTTCTAGGTTTGGCATACTGCAGACATGTGGGAGTAACATAACCGAGAGCACCTTCCTTGCCTGTGAAATGACTCTGTCATATTTCAGGGGGTTGGAAGAGCAGAGCCTTCAGGAGCTGCAGTAGCCTTGCTTGTGCCATGGTGCCACCCTGGCTCCCAGATGTAACCACCTGCAGCGAGCAGAAGAGAAAGATGCACTAGAGGAGGTCTAGCGGGGTTAGCAAGCTGCCTAGGACTTTAATCCCAAACAAAACAGGTAACTGTGGAGGTGGCCATGATGAACAAAAGCGACAAAGGACATGTGACTAGACTAGGCTTGAAGCAGACTAGGCATGTAAGTGGAAGTCAGCAGAGCCAAAGTGAAAATTAACTATTTTTTTTCCCCCAAAGATCGCATAATTTCCATCCTAGACTTTGGAAGAGAACTAGTACACGTTATTGTAGGACCAGTAACAAAGGTAGATGTGGGCATATAGCAAATCTATCATGTATGTTCTAAAAAGAAAAATCGAAACAAAGCCTCAGCAAGCCAATAGAACACATTTTACATGAAATATAATTATTTAAGGCTTGAAGATAATGCAAAGTGGGGTAAATGCTGGAGGGGTTTACTAAACGTGCATTATGCAAGTGGAGAGGATATCTGTCTTTGCTAAAATTAATTAATTTCTAGACCAAGGAGATGTGGTTGACGTCATCTTTCTGTACTGGATATGTGGAAATTAATATCTGGATATTAATAGTCAAAACTGGAAAACTGGGGATCAGTGTAAGTAAAATATGTGATTAGCTAAACGAGAAACAGCACTAGTTAGTGCTGAATGAGAAAGTACAGGGTTGTGTAGGTGTCACTAGTAGAGTTCCTGAAGGATGAGTCTTATGATCAGTCTTAAATATACCCTCAGGTGAGTTGGACACTGAAGGTGAGAGCAAGTTGATGAAATTTGCTGATGAGGAGGAAGGATGAGTTGGGTCAGTTAGGTGATCACTGAATGACTAAGTCACTATTGTTATACATCAGTTGGAAAGGGAAATGAAAAATCATAGGGTGGATTTGACTTTGATTTTGTACAGAAAGAGGAAGTATTTGTCATTATACAACACATTGGAGAGGTGTCTTTTAAAAGTGCTAACTGACAATTTCGTTTACTTGTCAGGAAATAAACTTAAAAGTTTGGTTTAGCAAACTCTGAGACAGAATATTCTTTTTTTTATTCCAGGGGAAAGAACAGTTCATTTAATGTAAAAGACGAGACTAACACATGAACAAGTTCATATAACCTGGATGTGATAAATTTGGAATAAACCTGGAAATTAGAAGCTTTCTAAAAACAGAGTAGAGAAGTTTTACCTTCTGATCAGTGCAAGAGAGTTTGAAGTTGGTGTTGGAAGAAAACTTTAGGAAAAAAATTATGCAAAATGTTGCGCACAATAGCAGAGAACTGGGCTGGGTAAAAGCCCAAGAGGTGCCAGGCCACCAAGATTCATCAGCCTGTTTAGGAGGGATGAAAACATGAACATGGTTGCATAAGTTGAACTCTGTTCTTTCAAGAAATCTGGTGGTTTCTATGTCCCTCTTCTGCCAGTATTAATTGGAAGGGAGGAGGAAAAGGAAGGGAAGGCTACTTTCATCCTTTTCTTGGTCATGTGGTAATTGATTTGGGAATTATCTGGAAGAAGTGGTTTGTTAAACGGTGAATAAGATATGTGCATGCAACAACTGCCACCCGTGTTGACCCTGATTATACTGAGAGCTGGAAAATGTAAATCTGTGCAGCTGGAGTCAGTGTCTCGGCCTCCTGAGCTGATGTAACTGGAGTAGTTGGACTGATGTTGGAGGCCCACAGTTTGACCTTCTGTATGTTGCTATGTAGTTGTTAGGGATGTAACTTCTGTTAGATGAAGCCCAATTAGACAGTTGTTATGAAGAAAAGAGTGTAATTGGTGGAAATAGTAGAACTAAACTTACACAAGATTATTTGTCTGGCAACTTGCTGCACCAATCACGAGCAGTAGCTCGGAGCAGTCACTGGTCAGAAAAGGTCAACCAACCTGGGAGATGCTTCCTGTCTCATAAAGATCATTCACCTCAGCCTGGCCTCCTCAGGGACATCTGACCATGCAGGGTCTCCAGGCATGCCTGGGACTAAGCTTGCATGGACAGAACCAATGCCTGTAATATCCTGCTCCTCCCAACTTGTGACGATTGCTGCTCCTCCTGACAAGGAGAGGGGAAGCAGAGATAACCACGTTTCTATAGTTTTGTATTGTTCTATGCATTACTGATTGCTCCTTCACAGGGGCAATAAACATCAAAAATATTTCATATGTATCCAGCTATTTTGTAGTAATTAATGTATTTAGTTTGTCGTGACCTAAGTTGCAACAGATAGGCTCAGTGTCATAACAGATCATTTTCTTTTGCCAATAAGAACCTGGCAGGTATGCACAGGGATACCTTAACTACTTTGCTTTACATGAAAATGAGCCCAATAGTGCAGTAATATGAGGAAAAAAGGACAGGGAGAGTGTTTTGGGAGACTTTACCCTGTGTGCCTGTTGGTAGGAAGCAAGGATTCTTCTGCAAATTAAGCCGACTACCATTAGATTTGACACAGTACTGCACGGTTTGCAACGCGGGCTTGCACACCTCTGCAAACGAGAGCAGAACATTTTTCCTGTAGAATCAATTTGCGAGAGCAGATCAGAGAGAATTGGAGAGAAATGGTACAAAGGGGAGACTGAGGGAAGGGTGGTGCAGATAAGGAGAGAGAAGGAACCAGAATATCAAAAAGATGGAAGGAAGAAAAGGATAAAGATAAGCAGGGATAAGGGATACGTGAAGGGGGGATGCAAAACAGAGAAGGGGGCATGAGGGAAGACAGGCAGACAGAGGAGGGTGTGTATGAATGCCTGTAGGAGTTGCTGAGAAAAGGCTCGTGCACAGCAGAAGCAGAGGAAGATGCGCGATGGATGCATGTACTGGGGGAGGGGCAGTGAATACACACAGCAGGAGGGGGGAGAGAGATAGATGGCAAACATGCGTATAGGAGTGGTGGGGAGAAATAGTGGATGTACACAGCAGGGAGAGAGCAAGAGAGAGAGACACACAGCAGATGCACACAGCAGGGGGGAGAAGTGCATAGAACGGGGAGGGGGGAGCAGCGCAGGGAAACTATCAAGAAGTCGCAACAAAATTAATCAAAAAAAAATAAGAAATCATAAAATTCATGCTTTGAACATTTATCATTATTTAACACAGGAAATCAAGAGACTTTGAAGAGAATTTACATTAGTTAAAAATTTTAAGCATTTCAAATGTTAATAGTGTTTGGTTTGGAATAAGACTATGCTTGACTTAATGAATTCCTCTTTGCATTTGCAGCGAAGCAGATGTCTGCTTTCTGTGTCTGACAGGAGACCCAATCCATTGCTTTTTGACGTCAATAGGAATGTGGTTCTTTCAAGGGCATAACGTTTATCATGTCAATATGGTCTAACCAGCAAGCCTGGCTTCTCTGCTCTGGTCTCGCACAGGTGAGGAAGGTGCGTGGGAATTGTTGTCACCTAAACTTTGTGAAATCTAACATGTTAGATGCCTCTTGATACTCTTATGCATGTTTGGGCACTGATCCCTGTTAATCAGTGCAGCACACAGTTGAGGGAAGGTTGCTGTGATGTGCCTCTGTCTGTGGCTTGTAGAGGAACCTGCGACCAGCCCAATGGCATAGACAGGGTTAGAACACCTTGATGATAAGTATAAAGCAACATAAATAAAAGAGCAGTCAAACCGTAAGATTGGTTAAGGGACAGCTTGTGGAGGATATTTTTTTTTCTTTTATTGGATTAGATGATGTGTATCTTTTCCCAGTTTCTGTGGAAAATATACAAGAAAGCTCCAACAATTTTTATGAGAATAACATAAACCCCACTGGTATCCATATGGAGGGAACACTGGCATTGGAGTGATTTTGTTATTAGAACTGTTCACAAAGTTGGTCCTCTGTGACTGAGCTGACAATTTAATAGACAATCTATAAGGCAACAGAACAGCATGGGAAAAGTGACTCAAAGGGAGACACTTCTCACTTGTGAAGAGACAACGTCGGTACAGCAAAGGCACGAGAAACTGAAGGTTGAAGAAGCTGTTTCTCAACAAAGCAGGGGTTCCTCCCCAGGAGAGGGGGCTTCTGTGAGGAAGAAACGAGGTGTTGCTGGAAAACTTGGCCTCTCACAGCTGTTTTTGTCGGTGGAATCACAGGAATGCACTTAAGATGGGTAGCAGTATGGGCTGTTAGGAAAGTCTCTCTCTCCTCCAAATGCTTTTTACCCCCTAAAATAATTTATTACCGTTGGTGTGAGAAAGGGTCTACATAGCGTTGATTGCAGGCTTTTGAAGGGAGAGTTACCAGTGTCCAAATTTATGGGACAAAGTGAGTACAGCCAATGTATCCACGCAGGCCCGCACCTTTGATCAGGGAATGGGAATGTGAGGCTTTTGTAGCTTCAGTGAAAAGTAAAAGTATAACGACCAGATTACTCTAAGGTGGAAACGTGGTAAAAGACATGCTCAAAAAGCAATAATTGCTCTTACTCATATCACTGTTTTCCTCCCTTCTGAATTCTTACTTCTTCTAAAAGCTCAGAGAGAAAAGATTTATTTTCTTCAGGTTTCATTTAACCGCTGCAATGTGTTCTGTGGTTGCTGCTGTCCTCCTACAGTGTAAGAGGTTTCAGGGAGTGCTGTGCTCTCTGGCCAAGCAGATTTAGCAAAAAGGAGAGAAGGTGGGTGAAATACGTGGGTTTCAAGAGAGAAGATGTGTACGTCAGAGGCTTATGTCAAAATGGCAATGCTATAGGCCATACTGAGAAATTAGGAAGTCCTAGAAGGGTCTGTTTGTCTCTTGTCCAGATTTAGAAGGCTCTCACTGCCTGTTTTGTTCTGCCATAGTGAAGTCTGCGTGTGATTTGACAAGTAATGTGGAAAAGTAGGGAGGGAGAGACTCCTGCCACGAGAACTTGGCTTTCTCTATAAGTGGAATCAGAAATAAATATGGAGAAAAGTGGTGGAACTGAAGTATTCAATTAGATTTTAATGCATCTGAAAGGGTAGTTCAGAGACAAGCTGGCCCTTCTACTTCTGTGTGCATTGGTACCTGCTCCGAGGGTCCATTAGTGCTCTTAGTGTAAGTGCCGTATGCATTCATTGCCTGTAAACCTACTTCCCTCAGTCTCCTCCTAGCTCAGTGTTGTGAGCTTCCTCTCCTTTTTCTGAACTGGATGGGTAGGAGGATTTTGCTTAGACACTGCTGGAGTGGGGAGAGGTTTGGTCTGAACTGCTCTGGTGGCCATCTCCATCCTCAGAGGCTCTGTTCTCTGGTAGCACCAGCCCAGGCTTTTGTCGTGGTATGCCCTCATGCCGTTTTGAATACAGCATGGCATTGCTGAGTCATTTGAATGAACAAAACAAATGCTGATGAATAAGAGCTTTTTCTTGCGCATATGTGCAACCACGTTTTCGGGGTGTTGCTGTGGTTGAGGCAGAGGGTTGGCCTTGTGCCACTTCCATGGGCCCTGTGCAAAGCCGCCTGAAGCTGATGGGAAGATGTGTCTTCAAGCTGGGCCCAGTATACATAAAAGATTAAACAACTGCTTTTGGAAGGCTAAAAATAGCTAAGGTATTCATATTGTCTCCTTCCATGTTGCCATAATAAGTTTTGCCTCTCTTCTTAGATGGTTTAAATTTCTACATGACGTTCAAAAGGAAAAATCTTGTTAGTCCAGATGTTTGAATAGGGCTTGGAAAAAATCTCCCTTGGCATTCCCATAATTCTGTTTTGTAAGTGATGTCAGCCTGGGAAAGCAAGGATTATCTTGGGCAATTGAAGTGTGACAAGACAAGCTGAATCTTATTATCAGAAAGGGAAAAAAAAAGAGAGTAAAATACAAGGGACTTGGTAAATGGTGGTGATTTGAAAATCCAGTAGATACAGCATCAGTGGACCTGTTGTAAAAGCAAAAGCTTAGCTGAGAGTTTCAGATGGGTGAGAGGTGATAACTCTGTGAAGCAAACATTACTGCTAAACAGAACCCGTGTATGAGTGTCGTGGTGCCAGGAGCACCGTTTGGTTTTGGGTACCACAGTTGCTCTGTAATTCTCTGATGAAATCTTTGCTTTTCAATAAGTGTTATTTTAATTTTTTTAAGATATGCTTATATGTTAATTGCACAACCAGGTGTATTGTGAAATATATTCTACTGCATATGTAAGTAACACCCCATAAAAAAAAAAATCTTGTTTATGAAGTCACTGCTGTAAAGATTTAATTCTGGAGGGACAAACTTTAGAAATACCTATAAAATACTAAAACCTTTCTGGTTTTTATCAGCTGCTCTACTGAAATTAATTTTACAGAATACCAAATTAGATGCTGTTTGTTTAACCACTTGAACTGTAGGGGTTGCATGCCATATAAAGAAAAGTGTTTTGAATATAAAATAGTTCAAAATTAAGTCATTTTAAAATGAGAATGAATACTGTGAGAAAAGCTCAGTCGCCTTCAGCTCTGATTAGCAACTGTGTGATACTTAAAGGGATAGACTTGAATATTAATATGGTTGATGTGTCCTATCTTAAATCTATTCTATAAAAATTAGAATTAGACGTAGAGCATAAATCACATCTCATTCTGACATTTCATAACATGTTCTGGGGTTTTCTGGTGTTTTTTTTTAAAGAGGGGGTGTTGTTTGTTTTTAACTTCAGCATTAGCAGTGTTGTGATTTAAATTACGCTTCATATTCAGAATGAAATTAGAGGACCTTATCAGGACGTTGATTGCAATTTTGCTGATTTTTGTTCAGGCCCATGTAGTCCACGGACACTATAGCCTCTCTTTTCCTGTCAACAAGCAAAAGAAAAAACATTGAATTCTCACATGTGGTGAAAGACTGGAAGGAAGACACAGAGAGGAAGAGAGCAGAAAGTAAAATGGCAGGTAGGGGAAGAAAGCGGTGAAATACAGCTGAATTTCTGTGCATTTACGCAGCACAAACTGGGACTTACGCAGCAACGTGACAAAAATGTCAATTATGACCATAACACTGCTACGTAACTAAAAGGAAAGGCCTTATGCTTCTTGATATATAGCAATCTATTGTACGCACAGTGTCTCGATTTCAGTTATGCTACCAAAGCTGGATTTAGATAATGCCATAATTGCAAATATGTTACAAAGGAAGAAAAAATAAACAGTTTACATATGCTTTCAGACCTATCTGACCTTCCACATCTCACTTGGCAGTTGAAAGCAGTTCAAACATACCACACAATTTTTAGTTTTTTAATACTATATTTTTAGTAGGGTTTTTTTGGTGTATATTCATATCAGTTAGTGATACAATATGCACAAAATGTCTCTTAGTGACCTTATTTTAAAATATTGTTTTCAATCTG
>WAAD01016953.1:2470-26863 GCA_013389945.1 Fregata magnificens | reverse complement strand
AACATATCCCATGCCCCATGCCACTGCCCAAAACAATATCCTGGGCCTTGAAAAACAAGTCCTATGGTAACATGGCACCCCAGACAACGGGGTCATTTCCGAAATAACCTCATAGACACCTGGGCTGAAGAGTATGGCACTGAGTGGGTATATCACATCCCCTATCATGCACCAGCCTCTGGAAAAATCAAACAATACAATGGACTGTTAAAGACTACACTGAGAGCAATGGNTACAATGGACTGTTAAAGACTACACTGAGAGCAATGGGTGATGGAACATTTAAACATTGGGATACACATTTAGCAAAAGCCACCTGGTTAGTCAATACTAGAGGATCTGCCAATCGAGCGGGCCCTGCCCAATCAGAACTCCTACGTACTGTGGAAGGGGATAAAGTCCCTGTAGTGCACGTCAAAAATATGCTGGGGAAAACAATCTGGGTTATTCCTGCCTCGGGCAAAGGCAAACCCATTCGTGGAATTGCTTTTGCTCGAGGTCCTGGGTACGTTTGGCGGGTGATGAGGGTGGATGGGGAAGTCTGATGTATACCTCAAGGGGATTTGATTTTGGGTGAAAATAGCCAATGAACTGAATGGTATAATGTTAATTGTTATATAAAATTGTATGTCATCATTTTTAGGTTTACTATGTGTCATGTAAATGGTATTACAACAAGAATCACCCAGATTGAAATGAAAAATGAACTTTGATGAAAACCAAGCAAAGTGCAGTGGTGAGGGAACCAGAACTGACTTCAGCATGCAACAATCCAACACCACACACCATCTCTCCTGTCCTGAAAGACTGTTATGACAGATGGAGCCCAAAGGCATGGACTAAATGAACTCAACGAACATTTTAGAGGGATGCTCCATAGACTAAGGGAATGGTATCTGTGTATATACATATATATGTATATAAAAAGACAGGGAAAGTGGTGGTGAGTAATTGGAATGTACTGGAAAGGGTAGGACCTGGGCATGACATAAATGGTATAGAATAAGGGGTGGGTATTGTCCTGGTTTCGGCTGGGATAGAGTTAATTGTCTTCCTAGTAGCTGGTATTTTGGATTTTTGCCCTTCCGATTCTCTCCCCCATCCCACTAGGGGGTGGGGGAGTGAGTGAGCGGCTGTGTGGTGTTCAGCTGCCTGCCAGGTTAAACCACGACACTTGTTGACCATCCTCAGCACCAAGGATCCTTCCACAGGTCCCCAAAAGATGCCTTCCCTTCATGTATCCCAAGGAAGGTCCCCACAACCTCCACCAAGGGACCAAGGCTCAGGGATGCACAGCACAGGGCCATGGTGCAGGTCTTGGCCACGCAGTCACTCCTTGGCGGCAGGGGTTTGGACACTGTTGGGACAGGGCAAAAGGGTCACCCCTCACCTGCACTCACCAGCAGACGAGCTCCCATACAGTCCCAGCACCCCCAGCAAGCATGAGCTTGTGCCAAGTGTCACAACATCTCCCTGTTATCACCCCAATTCCTGGGCACCGGGATTGCAAGAAGAGCTTTGCTTTTGCTTTAGCCCATTCTCTCTCTCAGGTTCAGAATAAGACTGGAAAATGGGAACCACCCCAAACGAGCCTGTTGGTAAATGCCATTATTTTGAAGGCTTAAGAACCATTTGTGGCTTCTAAGCTGTGATTCATGATCATCTGTGTCTGGTTTGTGATCTTTGAATGCTTTTAACTGGTGACTCTGTTGCAATTTGCCCAGGGCACTGGTGGCTTTTCTCTGTGCATCAAGTCTTCATAAAAAGCGAATTCCAGCCCTGGTACAACAAGTGCTCCTCCAGCCTGTCGTGGATGGGCCATTGCAAGGAAGTAGGTAGGTTCCCAGATTTTTCATTCCCCTGCAATGCAATTTTTTATTCCTTTGCAACACTTTTCTATTCAAAAAAATGTAACTTGAAAGTGCTCAGATCTGGCCGAAAAATGGTGCAGACATTCATCCTGCAGATGGAGAATTGCCTTTTCCTGCTGATCCACCTAGAGGCAGACCTGCTGGTTCAGCTTACCTCCTTACTCACGGTGCCTTCCCCTCATTCCTTGTGTGGCATTGATTTCTCATCCAAGTGCCTTCCAGAAGCCAGGAGAAGACACCATCAGCAGTTGCAGAGGTCTTCTGTCCCGCACCATGTGTGGTGGCCATCACCCAACAAGGTGACCAAGGGAAAGCCGTCCCACACCAGCACCTGTTTTGGGGCCTGCCTGTCCTCTCATTTCTCTGCGATGGGTGCCGTGCTTGGCGAGTCACACAGCACGGCTGGCAGAGCCGCCTGACTCATTTTTCTCTACTCCTCCAGCTGATGTGTTTGGAGGAACACGCTGCTCTGACAAGGTGACACATCCTGAGAAAGCCCACACTGCTGAAGACATCTCCCTGCTCCTTCTACCAGGAGCACCCAGCGCAATAGCAGTTCGCAGCTCTTTTTCATTCCTCACCAGTCAAATAAGCCCCGAGCATTTCTGTTTGATTTTCCTGAAGGATATAGAATAGATGTCAATCAGGGGAGAGGAGCCCTGAAATCCCACGTTTTTGAACGTATCTCATAAACACACGTATGTCAGTAGAGGCGCTAGGAAAGGAAGGACAATTGCTAATGGAGAAACTGCATTAAAAACCTAGTGTGACTGCTGTTGGGCTGCAGCAGCGTTAGCAGCCTATGTTGGATTCTTTTTTTGGCAGAGGCAACTGCTCTTGAATCAATTGGTTTGGCTCAATTCGTTGTGGAATAATCAAGTTCAGTTTATGGTATTGCATAATATGGAGTTTCTTCAACCTGCTTCAGTAGTAAAGTACTTAATCTTATACAGCTCTGGGAGGGGTTACGAACGTGAAATTAAGTCAGTGCAAATCTATCAGGAGCCTAAGCAATAAGAGGATGAAGAGAGAAGTGTCCAGGAGGCAGGGGGAGGTTGGCAGCCTGTGTCTGCTTTGATGCCTCTGACCTGTGGAGGAAGGAAAGGAGAAAACCATGGCATTACACACATTTGAAGTGTCCCAGGAGCCAATACAGTTCCCATCTGCAGAGCAGCTCTCGTAAACATTGAGGATTTACCCATCAAACTCAGGTTTGGAAATGTGCCTGGATTTTCCAAGGAATCTGAGGAAAGATGTTTCTGTTTCTGGACAATCAAAACTATCACATTTCCTGGCTACAGCGAGGATCTCTAAACTGAAAAATGTGCAAATGTGTTTTACCAGGAGTGGGCACATCCCAAACAAGGGTAATCGGAGAAACTCTTTTCAGTACTGCTCTATTTACGTGTCTTACAGATTGAAGAGGAAAATCTTTTCCCCAGTTGCCCTGGTGTATAATCATAAATGCCCTTGCTAAGTCCCCTCCAAGCTTTGGGAAGTGAGACCAAAGCACCTATTGGCACCTATTGGCTTTACACATGCTGCAAACCTGGCAGGTGTGTCGGAGGAGTAACAGGGGACAGTGTTGGATCGAGATGAACCTCTTTCAACTATAAAAAATGATCATACTTCCCTTCATTGTTCCTCAGAGGGTGATAGCACCATGTGAATCCTTGTCCCAGATACGCTAAAGGACTGTTCCTTGCTCACAGAGGTCCACCAACACCCAGCCCAGCTATTCACAGTTGGTGAGCAGGTCATACCCAAAGCCAGCTTTACTCTCCAAGTTGCCAAATAACAGATGGCATTAAGAGCAGTTCTTTCAGCCTCATGTTGCAGGTCCCCCCAGGGAGAGCAGAGGGAAGCCCAGATGAGAGCGGGGAAAATCTCCATCACCACTGAAGCAAACTCACAAGGGATGTTTCTGGCAGGGGAAAGCGTCCTCCAGAGCCACATTTGGACTGGGGTCTCCCTTGGACAGTGGAGCAGCTGCCGACTGAGCTGAGATTTCTGTCTCGCAAACAGCTCCTTGAATTGCTCTTGGCATTGACTTTTTCCTGTTCAGCTAATTAAAAATCTGTCTTTGAGTCATAAGCCCCCATTAGTAATAATTTGCTTTGCACTTCTCCAGTGATTTATGGCTGAGATATCAAAGTGCTTTAGAAACATTAATTAATCCTTCTAATACCCAAGGGACTGATCCACTCTCCGCAATGCACCATTGGTGGAGTAAATGTAGGAAATCCTCAGGGTTTACTCCAAACTGCAGGCAGGGAGAGGGGAAGGGAGCAGCATCCAACCCAAGAAGCTCGTTTCGGCTGCCTGCCTGCAATCAGAGGGATGTGCAGTCAAAATAACAGCACTGAATGTGCAGCCACAAGTGAACCCAAGGCACAACCAAGTTCTCTCCTCTCCAGCAGCAGTTCTTGCTGCTGTCCCTATCTCTCCGGGGTGGGAAGGGGAGCTGCAACACCCCAGCTCTTCTCTGCAGATCATGCCAGGAAAGGCATGTGTGGACCAAAGCCATCTTCACCCACAGCCCTGCAAGTGGCAGTGGCAGGGTCATTAATCAAAGCCACACTACTCATGCTAACACATGTATTTCCCTTGCTGTCCTGCCCGTTTCTCCAATCTGCTTCTTGTACAAAGTCACTTTTTCCCGGCTTGCAGTGCAGACCCAAGGCTGTCTCCCACGCCTGAGATGCAGCTCCAGTCCTTGCCAGCGATAAGGATCGTTACCTCCATTGGCTTCGGAGACGCACACCAATGAGTCATTTGCCACCTGGTGTTGTCCCCATACTTTGAATGTTGTCATCACAAGACTGCGGGGTGGAGCTGGCCATGCAGGGTGGTGCCAGAGATGGGGAAAGGTATAAAGGTCCCAGCATAGACTGCCAGAGACAGGATCTCTGAAAGCCTGAGAAGTGTCCCATTTCCTCTTCATTGTCCCCAGTGAAGCATCACCTTGATCATGAAGGCAACTGGTGTTTTCCTGCTCCTCTCACTGGCACTCTGCTGCTACCAAGGTGAGTGCAACATTTTGCTTAGGAGCCACTTCCTCTCCTTGGTAAAGCTCCCAGGTCTGCCGGGCGGGAAGGTGAGCCTGGGAACAGGCCAGCTGGTGCTGGGACTTTGCTCCGGCCCTGGGCAGGGAAAGTGAGCGATCCCCAGAGAGTGCTGCAATGGCCAATGTGCATTAAACCAGTGGGCTGTCAGCAAGCCTAAAGCAAAGGCTTTAAAGGGGTGCCTGGCACCTGCTCCCAAAAATGAACAGACCTGCTGGCTCTCCCTTCAGGGCTGGGATTTGGCCTGGAGCTGGTGATTTTTAGGACACTTTTAGAGTGAATAGGTGCTATTCTGGTTTTAAAAAAGCAAACCCAATAAGACAGGAAACGGATCTATGAAAGGGAAAATGCAACTCTTGCAACCAAAGTCAATGTTTGAACCAACTGTGTTTTCAAAATCCCATATGGTGCAGAGAGATGAGAACATGAGCTGTTGCTGCTCTTCAGGTCCTGCTCACCAGGGATTTCTGCGTTCGTGGGTTCATTCAGAACAGAAGGGTGCTTCTGAAACAAGTCCTCTGTCATCCTATTCACTGTGCGGCGGTTGCCATTGCAGAGCTGTCTGAGCGCAAAATCTGGACTCATTTCAGATTGACTGAGCATGTAGTGACCTATAGCTCCTGGGTCTGGACCACTGCTAGTCCAGAGTAAAATCCCTGAAAACCTAAACAGTGTGGCTGTCAGGTCCTCGGCACCAAACCATTTCACTTCACAGACCCACTTCTATTGGGCCACACTGGGTGTTAATGTAGATGTAGCCTAAATCCTCCATGTAGATGACTTCTGGATCTATAAGCAACTCAAGGTCTTCTTCTCAGTACTGACTTTTGCTGAACAAATTCAGGCTGTTTTTCAAAACACACCCACTGCATGTTCCACCCATGTGATCCCAGCTGTCAGTTCAGGGCCAGTTACTCCATGGAAAAGCCCACCAAAGTCATGGCTTGCTCCCACCAGCTTTGGTGTGAGACCTCAAGGTCCACCCATTTCTCCTTCTAGTAGAGACCTTCAGTAACTTGTCTTTTGCTCTGCGTCCTTGTGGTACAAACTCACTGACACCAGAAAAATCACCCTGGGTTTACTCCAGCACCAGTCCAGCATCAGCAGGAGTTTCTCAGTTACCCATGAACACATGATAAGAGATAACGAAAGCCACCTCTGCTCCCTGGCAGCTGGCAGGGAAAGTCGCTACAAATGCATCTGGCCTTGACAGGGCCTTGCACCATCACGGTGTTTCTGCCAGGGGAAAGAGGCAGATGCAGTGAGGAGGGACCTGGCTGCAAAATGGGGGAAATCCAAGGGACGAAATTGTTTGCTGGGACAAAGGTGTCCAAGTGAAGACATACAGTCCTCAGGCTAAAGCATCTTTAGTAGGTCTCTCTTGAAACCAGCCTGAGCAGTGGGTGCTAAGGTGTCTTCTCTCTCTCTCCATTCTTTCTCTAGGAAATGCTGAGATGGATGGAGCTGCTGGCAAAGGAACAGAGGTGAAGTCTCCTATTTTTGGGTAGCACAAGGGTGTGCCCAACTTTGGTGAGACAGCACTAACCCATACACTGGGGAGCCAGAGTTGCTAAATACAGTAAAGTACAGTGAGCTGCTGGGTTGGCAGCCCAAAGGTGCCAGTGCCTGGGAACCTCCTCCCACCTGCTGTGCCACAGCAAAATCCCAGTGATGGTACTGGTTTCCCACTGCATTTCCCCACACTCAGTGGAGGAAAACTGTTAATAAAGAGCTGAATATTGCTGTTACCTGCCAAGAAGATCAGAGCTCCCCTTGCTCTCTAGCTTGCAAGTATGAGGGCAGGTATCATTGTGGCATAAAAATAAGAACTGGGAAGAACATGGTCAGGCACTGCCCATGGAGCATTACTCAGTATTGTCACTGCTAAGGGTGTGCAGGAGTGCCAGGTGAAGTTCAGCTGGCCAAGGAACCGCATGGTGACAGGCAGTCCCAGTGTTTCTGAGAGTTCATAGCAGAGCTCTGAGCAAGCTGGGATGGGTTATCAAGATATACAAAATACGCACCTCCCTGTGAATGCAAAGCTCCTTCGGTAAACCGAAATCATGTTTAATATTTTCAGCATTATCCTTTTGCATCTCCAGGCAGCTTGTGGCAACTATGACCTAAGAAGAGGGTGTACAAAGATCTTTGACCCCATCTGTGGCACGGACAACCTCCTATATGGCAATGAGTGTCTGTTGTGCTTTCAGAACCTGTGAGTATCTGGACCTCCTGCAAGTCTAAATATCACGCAGACAAGGGCTACTACATATGTCTGGGATTTCCTAGAAAGAAAACTGTTTGCATGCAGCTGGGTGGAGCATGGGCAGTGAGCCCGGCACATCTGGCATGAATCTAGCCTCCCGCGCAGATGCTGCACCTGCTGCTCTGAGCATGTGGACTCCACCTGTGAAACAGGTCCATTGCGTGTGGCTCGCAGCACACAAGCTGCCCACAAGCAGGGACCGCACGGCCAAAATCTCCCCACACCTGCAGCTGCCAAGCTGCAGCGATTGCTCAGACTGTGCTGGCGGGTGTCCAGGAACTCAGACAAATGGCAAAGTCCTCAAACTCTGCCTAGATCTAGCATGCAGGCAGAAAAATATTTTTCCAGGTGACCTCAGGTCTGTGGTGGCTGAGGAAAAAACTATGGTTTTTCACCCCAGCAATTTATAGCTGAGCTCTGCTTTCTGTCTTCTCTGCATATGCAAGGATACAATTTGCTCTGGGTATTTTTAAGAATGAGCCTTATATTTAATCTGTGCTAGTGCCAGATTGCACTGTCTTAGCAGAAGGCCAGGTCCAAATGCTAGTGACGTCTCTGGCAAGACTTGATTCATTTCATCTGGCTTGGGCCCTAGGTAATTTTGAGTATATTTATACATTGGAAGCGCTCTGTGTCAGACAAGTGAAGGAATTACTTCCAACTCAACGCTATTAGGTGGTTTGAAAATCTCTGTTGGGAAGATTGAGTCTTATCTGTAGCCAGATGCGCAGTCTGTGGGGCTAAGAGAGCTTCACCCTTGACTTTACCTGGTGGAGGCAGGGATTTTTGGTGATAAGGCTTACATGCCCATCTGCCATGAGCAGAGACATCTCTAACAGAAGCTCAAATTCCAGCTTTTCTATCCCTAGATGAACAGGCTTGTGGAGCCAAATTCTGCTTTTAGGAGCATTGCCTCCCCACTAACTCTGCAGTAACAAGGAACAGAGTCCAGATCACCAGGAAAAAGAGCCTGGGTAAGAATTGTTGGTCTGGTTGTACCCTCTTTCCTTCATTAACCCAGGCTGCTGCCCCAGATTCTGCTCCTGGCCTGCTCAAATGCTGGTTTTACATTTTAAGGCTGAAGACAATGCAGTCAGGCAGAGACACGCTGAGTGGGATCTCCTGAACGAAGGCACCACAGTTAATGACCCAGCATGGCATGGCAGGGCGGTAATGACCATGCTGGAAGCCGGCAGCCCAGCACCAGCTGTCGGCTGTATTGTGCAACAGATGGGGTGGGAGGTTCTTCAGACACAACATCATTAGGGCTTTGGCCATGAACCAAGAGCAGGGTAAAGAGAGCAAGGAAGGCTTCAAAGCCAGCTACGCAGGAAGCAAAGTGGCATCGAGGATGCTACGTCCCCCCGGTGTGGAGCACAGCTTCGGAGGGGATGGGAGACCTCAGTGGTCACAAGAAGGAAAGAGAAAGACTGAGCTGGTGGTGTGTCCAGAGCCGGCCAGGAGACAGGGGAGGGAAGGGATGGACGACAAGCTGGTGCTGGCACCCACCTTGCGTTGACAGGCACTGCGTCCCTGGACTTCTTCAAACTCCCATTTGTGCAAGCTCTCAGCAGCTGCAACTGGAAATGTGCTGTTCCTGCGGGTCAAAGCCCTGAGCCTTGCAGCTCCCCTGTAACATTCCCAAGCAAAGAAGTTTGGGTTTAGGAACAACAGCCATTTGGTCTCCCAGTCAGGGCAATCTGGGCCAGGCACCAGGACTTGGAAGCTGCCTTGTGCCCAATATGTCGGGGGAGAGATAAATGGAGCATCCTTGTCTATAAAGCTTTGGTCCATGGGGAAAAGTCAGGTAGCCGAGAGGCAGGATGAAGTGTCATTTGCAGTTTTGTGTGTGCAACCGGTCTGACAAGAGCTGGAGGCCTGCAAGGAGTCTGGGAATAACTACAGTGAGAGCATCTGGTAGGTCCCTGTGGCAGCAGCGTCTCACTTGTCGCCTTTGGTCACTTCACTGTGACCAGCATGCAAAATGCTTTTTGCAAAATGCAGAACAGCTTGAAAATTATTTTACCAGCATTTCTCTATGCACCTGAGAAATGCATTTGTCTTTCCAAAGAGGAGAACGTCATGATTACACGTGAAAGTGGGACAATTCAGAGTAATTAGGTCCACTACTGGGCAAAAAATAATAACAATAATTTTTTGCAGGTGCCTTTTTAATATTTTCCTCGCTTTTGCTGCAGAAGCAATCACGAGGGGAGGCTGGAAGCAGGTCCAAGCCCAAGCAAGACACAATGGCAGGCACTTGTCTGTAAAATCCCACAAAACAAAGTCATAACCTTTATCATCTGCAGCCAGACAGCCATTAGAGGTGTCTTAGTGCTGCCCTACAGCACAGAGGTGAATTATTCTGCCAGAAGGTGTCAGGAAGCCCCAGCTCTTGAGCTTATTGGAATTAATTAACACATGTCCATGGTAACCCTGAACTCCCTGTCAAGAATATGTGGCCTTACTTACTGTGAATAACACTTAAATGATGATTTAAGCAGTATTTTCCTTTCTTTCTTTCTTTCTTTCTTTGTCCTCCGAGCCAGGCTCTTCTGTGTTTCAGGGACCTGAAGGCATTGTCTAGCATTTTTAACCTCTCTTCCAGGCAAAGAAACACTAATGTGCGCGTAAAGAACAGAGGAATGTGCCAAAAGCCCTCTCCACGCTCCGACTCTACTCAAAACTAAAAGGCACAACCGTTCCAGAGAAGATAGCACAAAGCTCTCCCTCACCTACACAAACTCCTAATAAAATGGAAGCATTGCCATGTCTTGCACTGGGATTTCTTACACACACAGCAGACCCCTTTCCCTGACATTTAAAATACCTTCCTGAAAAATAGGGTTTGGTTTTGTAATGTCCATAAAGAGCTGTGAGCAAATTACCGACAGAGCCCCAGGAACAAGGCTAGGACATACCCAAGGAGAGAGCCAGGTTCTGCCGTAACAAGGAGGCTCTTTTTTGCATCAATAATTTTGTTTTCTTTCCCTAAACTTCCAGCATCCAAGCAATAGGAGATTTTAGCATTCTCATTACCTGCAATTACATTTGTTAAATACAGGGCATTAAAGCCCTTACTCCAGGGCCTTTGCCAGGAGGAAGAGTCCAACAAGTCGTCTCCATGCTGACCTGTCTCCAGCCTTGTCCATGTGCCAGTGCCCCATCACACGGTCCCTGTGCAGCAACAGCCACCAGCCTCAGACTTGCCCTGCAGGTCACAGCTACCCAGCGCCTCGGAAAACCAAAAAGGCTCCATTTTCCCAGGCAAAATTTTTTTTTGCTCTAGTGGCCTTGGTGAGCTTTGCTGCTGGCACCCGTGCCCGGGCCCCAGGGCTGCGGGCTGGCGGCAGCTGGCATGCGGAGCCCGGCGCAGCGGGACGCAGAGTGCGAGTCCCCGGACGGAGAACGGGAGGAGGTTTCGGCACTGGNCCGGCCGGGGGAGCGGGGCTGGGCGCCCCGCGGGCGCGCAACGAGGGCTCGGTGCTGCTCTTTCCAGCCCTGCAATGAGGCTGGAAGCCCCTGAGGTGGGGTAGCCCGGGCGCTCAGCCTCGCAGCGTCCGTGTCCCTCACGCTCCGGGGACCTACGGGCAGGGCTGCAGGGACCTCATGCTCCGGCCGGGGGGTTGCAAGGACACGAGTGGCCCCAGAGGGTCTGCCCGCAAGTCCTGTGCTGGAGGGATGTGTCTGCCTGGCACTGGCACAGCCCTGCCGGCTCTCCCCCGGAGAGCTGGGCACTCCACTGCTTGTGTCAAAGGACTGTAAGGAGCCCCAAAACAGCCTGGGGCAGAGTGGTCAGGGCTGGGGGCTGAAGCTTCTTGGAGTTCCCCATGAATTATAGTCCTTGAGGCTGTTCGTATTTTGGGCAAACCAAATGCTTTGTTCTTAGCAAATCCTGAACTTCACTTTGGTTAGAAAGATGTGTTTGAGTTCTCTTTATGTTCCTTGAAGAAGTGGCTGAAACACAAAAAAATGCATGATCAAGCTGAGAGAAAGCTCTAGCACTCACTTGAAATTTCAAATGCAACCAGATGCAGCTGGGGAGGGGGGGACAGCACAGGCTCCTCTTCCCAGATCTGCCAACAAGTCTGTCTGCGGTCGAGGGAGAGATGGAAAACGACTCACTTTGCCCATATGTAAAATTAATGCACTAAAGGTGGTAGCCCCAAATAGGCTTGGGACTGTAAAGTGCCTCAACATCTTTGCACAAAGGGGATCCTGGAAGTATGCCTCCCACAGCTGCAATATTTCTGATTCTGCTGCATCACAAGAAATGGAGCATAGCTTTTACCCAGAGAGGTCTCTGCAAGTGGGGCTGGCAGGAAGGGAGGCTGAGCCTCCTCACGCCTTTTGCTCACTGCTCTTGGACTTTGTGGCGTGGCTAAACCCAGCTTAGCTCCAAACTCATCCAAGTTGGTTTCTTCCACCTAGACAACGCTGGAGAGGTTGCACTGAGGCCAGCTTATGCCAAGCAAAACATCTTTCCTGCCTGTGCCATTTCTGGGAAACATCACTCAGTATTAGCCAAGAGCATTTCTTCGATGTAGTGAGGTGCTGACCGAGCTTGCAGAACAGCTAGTCACGTCGGCTGGATGGTTGAGTGTGGGCTGCATGTCCCCAGGCACTGTTCTGATGAGAACTAGCATTCCTGCTAAATGTCAGCCACATCCATTCGGCAGCATGGTCCATATCAGGCTTGAGATTATGGGAAGGAGCAGGTCAAGGGCTGTCGCTGTAGGTACGGCACAGCAGGGGCACAGCAGGCAGAACCAGCGGCAAGTTTCCAGGAGGAAACAGTTCCTGTCCATATTCCAGTTTTGGCTTGAACAAGTGCAAATCTGAGGAAGCTTTAGCAGGTGCAAAGGTGTTTTACTGACCCCTAGACTGGGTTTAGTTTTATTTATAGGAGGCTCATCCTCAAAAGCCAGTCTCCTGCCCCCATAAAGATTCTTCCCTGAAGCTGAGGAGAGGAGCGCTTCATCTCAGCTGCTCCTCCGCTATCTGATCGCCAGCAGAGCCTGAAGCCATCCTGCCAGCAGCCAGCATGACTTTTCTGAGACACCAGCTTGCTTCTCCATGTCTCCGTGATGCTGTTCCCAGTGCTGGCGAGCTGGCAGGGACAGAGGAAAGAGCAAAAGGGAGAGCAACAGGAGAAAGGGTAACAGCTTCAATTCTTCTTTTCTTTGTCTGTCTAAATAGCTGCAGCCTTTCAGGCCACCTTCCAAGGGCAGGGCTTCTGGCAGTGGGTGTTTGGGAGAGCCCTGAACGCATTTTAAATGATGCAACTGTGGAAAAACAGAATTCGCCAAAACACAGGAAGAGCTCAGCCATCCGCCTCCCTCCTCCTTCCCTTCTGGCTGCTCCCAGAGGGCTCAGCCAGGGCAGCAGCAAAGGCCAAGGCGTTCACAGGCACATGGCGGGCAAGGAGGACCCCAAAGGATGGTACAAATGGGGGGGCTCAGCATTTACTGCCTGGGGAAGTGCAGGCACGGAGCAACGTGACACCTGCCCCGCCGCGCTGCTCAGAATAACGAGTGTTTGAATGACAAAGGGGGAAACACCGAAAATAACCACGCCGGTTGCAGCAGCTGGGGCTCCGCAGAGAGCAAGATACCTGCACGGCCCAGCCCCGTGCCAGCTTGCAGCCTGCCTGCCCTGGGGAGCACCAGCACATCTACGGGAGGAACAGGCGGTTTGCAGCTGGCAATGCTTCCCCTCCTCTCCCTCCTCCTGCCATCCGGGGGGCATCTCTCCAGTACTGCTTTGCCAGGATTTGCTGTTCAGGTGGAAGCTTTTCAAAGCGGGGTTGCATCCTGCTCAGTGCCTCCAAAGCAGCCCTGGGTACTGCCAAGCCTTAGGAATGTCACAAGAGTGATGAAAACCAAACCACTAGGACAGATGGCCCAGGGGAGCATTTTCTGATCAAAAAACCATGGTTTTTTAAAATTGAGACTTTTCTGCCAGTAAAAATTCTGGTAAAATTCAGCTGGGGAAGCCCTTCCCCCTCAGCCTCCTGGAACACTTCACTGAAGCTCCCACCTGGGAGGAAATATCTATTTCCATTGCTGGTGGCATTTGACTTTATAATGTCATGATAGCAAACTGCAAAGTCAGGATCAGAACTGTACAGAGGGACTTTAGTGACATGCAAGGCCGCAGCTGAGAAGCAGGTCTGGATTTTTGGTAGTTTCTAAATGTTCCTGTTTTCAGACCTATTTGGAAGGGGCAGCCTTTGCCCACTTCAGCCTTCCCTGGCCTTTCTCCGCTAAGGCAACTTCTATTTTAGCCACATTTTCAACATCGGATTTGTTTTTCTAGTCTGAAAATAAGCAGAACCTTCCTCAGATTTGCTGCATCTGCCAGAGGGCACTTCCCATGGGCTTTGTTTTGTGCCAGGAGACTTTTTTTGGGGGGAGCTGAATTAAACCCAGTTGGCCTGGTTGGCAGAGAGCTTCTGTTTGCAGACACCCCATGGGAACCCGCCTGCTGCCAGTGAAAGGCTCTGCATGTGCTACGATGCTGCCACGTGCCACCTCCTGGATCTGGCCTTTTGCAAAGGGCACAGGCAGCAGTGTCCCCGTGCCCAGTGCAGAGCAGAGGCCCAGAGCCTGCTGTCCTTTATGGGTCAGGTGTGCACACCAGACCTACATAACCACTTCAGCTGCTGCTGTTGTGACAACCTCAACAAGAGATGTCAGGAGTGCCAGCATAAAACAAACAGTTTTATCATCGTGGAGAGACTGTTGCCTGGCACAGCGCAGCAACACCGCTATGTTAGAGGGTTACACTGCCAAGCTTGAGGCCAGATAAGGAAATACCAATTGGTCTCACCCAAGAAGGAAATGATAGTGTTAACTCTCTGCAAAGCAAAAGTCTTACTGAAATGGAAGGATGCTTTTCAACTGCAAATTTCCTTTTATCTAAACCACAGTTCAGGCTACCTAGGGGAAAAGCTGTCCTTGGCAAACGTATGGGAATGAGCTGGAAGTGGCTCTGTACCGATACAGACAGACTGTCCATAGGGCTTAGTGGGGCTGTAGCAGGATCATCGCTAAATAAGAGAGTGGACGCTTCTCACTGGCAGGCTGAAAGCACCATGATAACCACAGACATGGAGCAAATAGCCACAAGTAGAGCTGCAAATTTGAAGCAGGATCTCAGCTTTTGCTTTCTAATGTCTCTGAGCTGTTACAGACAAGTCAAATGACAGTAATAGTTTGTATTTCTCTCTATCAAAAGACAGTAAGCTTCCAGGAATCGGGAGCAGCCAAAGTGCTCTGCAGCCAGGGCAGACAGCAAGGCAACCCTGCCAATGTTTCTACACTAGTTTTCTGGCCTTCATCCTGTATCAGGCACACTCCGCTTACAGCAAGGGACAGGAGGGGCTGGAAGAGCCAGCTCCACACGGTGCCGGCACATGAAGCTGGATTCCTCGTGCTCTGCACATTGTTGGAGACCTTGCGGTGCTGCAGTCAGCATTAGCACTGCTGAGAAGTTCTGCTTCCTTCCAGCTAGGCAGCACAACTCCTGGAAAGCTCCCAGGCAGAGGTCCTGTCCTTCACCTATGCCAGAACAACAACCTGTTGTTGTAGCTCAGCAGGGCTGGATTGCAGGCTCTTTCCAAAAACTTAAGCACTTTACTAGTTCTGAAAGGATACCACAAATAGAAAATCACATGTGTGGTTTAAACCCCAATAGGGGCTGCTGGCCTCTGGGAAAAGGTCTGGTCCTTCCCAGCACACCCCCACATGAAAGCATCTGACGATCCACCCCCACACCCGCTTTGCGGGGTGCTGGGAAGCTCTCCTTTGCTGGCAGATGGTGCTAACGTGGCTTGAAGCCACAAAGACATTAGGTCAGTGCAAGCGTCCAGCTTGCAGGTGGCATCCCTTTCAGGGAACAAGATATGATGCATTAATGAGAGACCCGTATCAGCCCTCTTTCCTGAAGTCAGCATCCATAAAGAGGAAGGGAAACAGCAGCTTTCCCTATACACCCTATAGCATGCTCTGGGGCACTGTGTGCCTCACCAATGTCCTCACAGGCGCCGATGGTGTTTAAGTGCAGCGGTAGCATGCCAAGTCCTGAAAGCAAAAGCCACCCAGGACACCTCAAGTTGGGCCCATCGGGGGCTGAAACACGGTGGGGAAGAAGGAGCTGAGGCAGGACTGAAGTAGTAGGCAGGGCATCACTGGGGCAGAGAAAGGCATCCCACAGCCTGTGCACTGATGGCTGCATGCTGGCTCGAAGGCCGGGGACGAGCTAATGCACACAGCAGTGAGATGGCACAAACGCCTGATTCAAAGTGGGCCAAAACCACTGGGTATAGTGGGACTTTGGATCCATCCCCAGCAAGACACTAAACGTAGCTGCAGCAGCATCGCTGCTATTGGGCTGAAAGCATTTCTGGCTGCCCAGGCACTTGGGCAGGAGTTATTCCTCTTTCCTCACCCCACTCTTCGTCACAAGCACACAGGAATTTGTTAACCAAAGGGATTATTCTGTGCGCATTGCCAGGAGTAAGGGGCTGGCCAGATGTGACTCTTCTTGCCTCTGCTGGCCTTCCTGGTTGGTTTGGGACACTGCACCTGCATCGCTGCCAGCTGGCAGCAATGCAGTGATGCAGCAAAACATCTGCACCAGGGCTTAGCTCCTCTCCTCCAACTGGCAGCAGAGCCCAAGCAGATGAATTGTGGGGCAGGAGAGGAGCATAGGTCTTGCCCTGTTGTTGTGGACAGGATGTTTTAGGGGACAGCACACACGTTCACCCTGTCTGTAAAGCTCCAGGGAACATGCAGACCGGACTATGGTGTCTTAAAGCAAACTAAGTAAAAACAGCCTGGGACAGAGCCCTGCGTTACTGTCCTCTAAGCATTCCCTCGCCCCTGACTGCCCCAGCATCCTAGGCTCAGCCACCCAATTCAACAACAGCGTCTAATATTGGTGCTCAGAAACAGTCACTAACATGCCTGAGCTCTCCAGTTCGCCTGACAGTGCGAGATGAGTATAGCAAATAAACTAAGGTAGAGTTCAAGGACAAGGTCTTTCTCTGGAAAAACTGTTTGAAAGATTAAGCATAAACTGGTTCAGTCATAATGAGTGCCCCATTGTTTCTGCTGTTCCGTCTTACTCCAGAGCCACAAATACACCCAAGTTCTTGGCAAAGGAAAGCAGCTATCCGGTTATAATTCACTTCCCAAAAAGCAATTTAGAAAAGTTCAATTCACCTCTATAGCACCGGGACAGACAACCAACTTCTGGTTCCAGCTCTGACACACGTTCCCTATCCTGATACAACTCCTTTTAAAGATAATTCCTGCCTTGGAGGCAGCTAATTGACTGTAAAGGCAAGTCTGTCCTTTTCCAACTCTCTTACAGGCGAAGTGCAGGCTTTGACCTAAATAGGACATCTGGACAAGGAAACACATATTTAGAGTCATAGTTGAACTGCCACTCTCAGAAATAAGGCCCATGAGAGCAAAGTCACCCCCAGGAACCAGTCCCGACAGCAGAAGCACTTTCCCATGCAAACAAGTTCCTGTTAACGGGGGCAGTAGATGGTATGTACAGCCTCCACAAGTGACACAGTGCATCACTTTCAGGATCTTGCTGCTAATATAAGTCCATAATTCTTACTTGCTCCTGGAAAACACTGCTGGGATGACCCACTGAAATGCAAACAAAGGAAATGAGCTCCAGAGCCGGGTCTTCAAGGAATGCAGCTGGAGACTGTTTGTGCTGGAAACAGCGTGGTTGCAATTCTGAAACCTATGAAGGCTTCCTCATCCAAAATCCTGACCTGTATATGTAATGGCATCTAATATATATGTAATGGCCAGAAAGGTCCTAACCAAGGTGGAAGCTGGAAAATAGCACCTTTGTCACGTCATCCTCAGGTAGCCCAGCAAACCTGCTGTCATACACCTGCGGGGTCATCAAACCAGCTTCCACACTCCCTCTCTGCTGCTGCTATTCAAAGCATTTGAGTTTGGGGAATCCTTTGAGCAAGCCCTTGACTCCAGGTCACCAGCCTGACACGTGCACTCTGCAGAAAAGGGTCAGCACAACTCCGTGTCCTTGCTTGCTTTGCACGCATTTGGCTGCACCATGAGACATGAGCCAGAAATCAGACTGGGGCACAAAGAGTAGCCAGACAAGCTGTTTTGCTTCAGCCAAGATAAGGCTAGAGACAAAAAGGAACCTCAGAGAAAAACTAAAAATATCACTGCAAACTTGTAGCCTGGCACTATGCCTAACTGGGCATTGCCCACATCCGGAGGAGATGTTCCTGTGAAAACCCGATGCTGGGTAACTCACTGGCCAGCCTGTAGATGGGATCTTGCACGAACACCTGCCCCTGGAAAGCCAGGAGGGCAAATGTAACGGGAAGCAGCAGGAGGTGCATAAATGTAATTTTCTCTTTCTCTGATCAAGTATGTTGAAGAATAGCTTGCCCATGTTGAGACAGAGCGTGAAAACTGCCTTGTCAATAGATAGAAATCATGAGTTGTTAAGCCAGTCGGGGCAAGAGGTTTTATTTCTACACCATCAAGGGAGAAATAATTCTTTAGAAAAATCAATGAAATTTAAATGAGTACATAGGAATGGCTGTTCTAGCCCCAAAGGCCCATCTAGCCAAGCACTGTGCTTCCACCACAGTATGTCCTTCATCAGGAGAACATAGCTGTGCAGTTCCCAGGGGCACCATGAACATGAGAGATGTGTGGAGATGTGAACCAGCACACAAGGGACTGCCATCTACTTGCATCCTCCAGTTGTCCCCCGTCTGACCTCAAAATTAGGCTGTTTGGGTAGTTCTGCTGGTGGATCTGAGGGCCTGGCAACGCCCTGCACAGCCGCAGTTCAAGGTCCTGGCCAAGGACTCAGGGGACCACGTCCCCACTGGCAGAGCCAGGCAGGAGTTATCTTGGCAGGGAGCCGCTGCCTGGCATGGGGGTCATGTCCCCATCTGCATGGCTGGATACAGAAGAGCTTAACTGTCCCCAGAGACCCGTCTGGATCACGTCAGCTGGGCTGGAGGCCTCGGTCACACTCTGCCACCCTTCCTGAACCTGGGAGTCAGAAAAATGTGTCTGTGCCCGGCCACGAGGAAACCAGTGAAGTGTCTGGTGTGCTCCCGCACATTTACAAGGAACCTAATTAAATATCAAGAGATGCTTTTCTCTGTTCACAGCTTCCATTTCCTACTCAACACTCAGCCACCAAGGTCTGTGGTCTCGACTTTGCCCTCGGAGCTGGTTCTGGCAGTGTCCGACTCTGCAGCTCTGAGGTGGAGGTTGAGGTTGAGGTTGAATCCTTCCAAAACGCCATCAACAGCTGTGCCGTCTCTCCAATACCATGGTAATAACCACAAATTAATGCACATAAAATGCTCGAAGAAGCCTAAGGAGCTCAAAGCATAACCAGCTGTATCAGGTGTTTTTCCAGTTTCTTTTCGAAGGCTTCCAGTAATGGAATTTCTACAGCTTCCCCAATAAACTATTTCCCAGCACCTGTGTCTTTCTGGTTTGGCTTATGCTCATGACATGTTCTCCTAGCCATGAGAGACAGAGAGAAAAAAGTTTTTTCTTCATCTTTTCAGTAGCTTTTTACACATTTGAAGAGCTTCACACTTACCCTGTTTTGCCTCAATCTTCAGTAAACAATTTTCTTTCTTTCCGTCTCTCCTGCTAGGTCAGATTTGCTCTCCTTCTCGCTGTTCCTACTGCTGTCCTCTATTCTTACCCTAATCCAAACCTGAAATCTATGGCTGATGCTTAGGGTAAGCTCCATCGAGCCTTTTCCACCGGCCTTCTCATAGGAGACTTTGACCCACAAAGACCATGCATTATTCAGAGCGGTTCTTTGGCATTTCTGCTTCACTGACACACAGCACAGTACTGATCCTTTCACCTTTATAGCTCCCAGCAAAATCTGTCAAACCTCAGCCTTGCTCACAACTACTCCTTTAACATCCTGAAAGACTTCAGAGCTCCTCAAAGCCTCACGCTGAGACCTGGTGACTTCTTGCTCTTCCAGCCCTAACGACACACGCTTCAACTTCTAAGACTGACAAGACCTCTGCAAAGGAGATGTGAGAATTTGTTTGCCCTCCTGCTCTTTAATTGCTGTCCTGGCCCCCCGCAGATCTGTGAAGTCACCAGCCATGATGAAATCCTGCATTTCTTGTGTCTGTAAATATTTTCTAAAATTTTATTTCCTTCTTAAGACTTTAAAAACTAGGCCAAAAAGAACAACTGGGATACTTAAGAATCAGGTTTGCCTTTGGCTTTTTTGATGAGGAATGTTTTTAATGGGCTCAACTGTCAACATGAGGACCGACTTAATAATAAATGTCTGACACTTCAGTCATTATTCGGAGTTTTTATCCTTCCCCTCCCTCCAGTGCCTGGCTGTTTACTTAAAGATTCACTCATATTGGTGTTTCCATTGTGGGCCAGGGAGCTGAACGGGAGTGAAGCTCCTCGTAAACACCCAGCAGTCTCTCCCAGTCAACATGTCACTCAGGAAGGTCAGATGGCAGCAAATGCAGAGGAGGAGAGGATGCTCAGGGAGGGCAGTGCTATGGGAACCTGTTAATAAACCCAGCACAGCAGTCACGGCTTGCTAAAGCCTGGGCTGGCTACCACATGTGGATCAGTGCTATCGTGGTGCTCCACAGGAGGGAAAAGTGACAAGCCAGGCTTTGCGAGTGCAAGAGCCTTTGGCTTTCTTCAATTTTGTGGGCTCCTATGCCACTGCACAGGCTGTTTACTGCTGCTTTTTGGCCAAAGGAGTGAACCTGCTCTGCAGAAAAACTCGAGCTCAAGAAGAAGAGTTGTGTGGCTTTTAGCAGAGCCTGCTCAGGTCAGCTTCCCCACAGAGACCTGCAGTTACTGCAGCATCACTCCGGAGTGAGAGGGGACAAGCAGGAGGGGACAGCTGCAGCCCCAGCGCCTCTGTACCATGAGTCATACCTGGGGGTGTCAAACCACATGGGAAGTGACAGCCGGTGCTAGGCCATTGGTTTTCATAAAGCACGTAATAACTGTTCAGGTTTTTTAAACTTTCCTCTCTTACTAATAAGGTCCAGGCTCAACGCGTTCTGTGTTTTGGGGATTTTTTTCTTTTTATGTTGTATATGGCAGCCTAATTACAGTCATTACATTGCCTCAAACTATTTAAAAGAAGTTGCTACATATAATTATGTGCATGTAAGTGAGAATAATGCCATGTCAAATACTGCGGGACTCCCTGTACGCTGGAGGAAGCAGTCCGTGCGTTAACAACACAGCTTGCACCCAGGCCAAAATGCAAGTTTCCAGCAGCATATTATATCCATCCCACGATACGTGTGTTGTGCCCTGGGTATTGTTTGCCATATTTAGCAAAACTAGAACAAGTTTTCCTGCAGTGTAATGCTAGCAGGTAATTGCCCACCCCGCCAAAGCCACTGCAGGCTGATTTCCAGCAGACCTGCAGCGTGCGCATTATCCATTCAAGAGATGGCGAAGAGCTAAATTCCTGGAAGTGTTTATTACGATTGGCTCATCTTGCTGATCTTGCCACAGCCTAACAGGCTCCCACCTTTTCTAATGAAAACAAAATTAAATTGCATGTTGGTGTAGCTCCCACCCGGCTGCTTCCCAGGGGAGCCCACATGGCTGGCAGCACCAGACGTTTGCAGAGACACATTTTCCCCGGGTCAGACCATCACAGCTAGTTCGCTGTAAACTTCAGCTTCTTTATTTGGCTGATCAAGATCTGAAACCACCACGTAAGGCTCTGTGTGTCCTTCAGGAAGTAATCACAGCACCACATCACGCAAATGGGGGAGATATGGGTCCGGGGGGGGGGCGGGGAGGCACTGCCTGTTGACAGCTTTGTGTCCAGCTCCACCCATTTAGCTCTGCGACCAAGATCTTTTTCTTTATACTAGAGACTCAAGCACCAAGCTCAGATCCTATTTTCATGGCCATGAGCACTGTCCCATCGTCTTCCCACTCTGCTTCTCCATCTATTGAACAAATTGCGGCAGGGACTCACTGCCTCCTCAGCTGGTTTGCTGCTGTATGCCCTGCTGAAGGTGTACGCTGTTTTGTAATGCAAAAGATAGTACAAAGAGACCCTTCCGTGCAGCAGCAAGCAACACAAACATTTCCTAAATGAGACCAGCCAAACCCAGAGGCAGATACCAGTTCAATCTATAAGGAGACGCAAATTATTCCGCTGCATGCTTGACTGCCAGGAGTTTTGCAAATGCTTTAATGAAGTCTGGATTGCACCAAGGCGAGGATGTCAGAAATTAAGTCCTGATGATCTCCAGTATGGAAGTAGCTCTTCATCTGTCTTTCCATCCCAGTTGCTTGGTTTTGCTTCTTTTCTCTTTAGGAATTAAGTGAATAAGTAATTACATGGACAGAAATAAAACTAGCAAAAAAGACAGTACAAGAGAAAATGCCTCCAGCCAACTGGTGGAAGTTGAGGCAAACGACGGCTGTAAGGAGGTTGCTGCCTCGCACAGCCAGGACTCCCAAGGCAGAGTTTGGTCAATTAGGGCTTTACCAGCAGCAGACTGACTTTAACAAAAATACATAAACCAGCTGGCCCTGAAACTCCTCTTTTCCTCGTCTACCCATCACTAACAAACACCAGCCATTTTTACATAGCCTTGGGAAAGCTCATGCTCTGCAAATCATTCGTTTATGCAATTATGGTTTTCTCTGTTGAATGTCACATGTGCAAAGGTCATTGCTGGAGATAGGAAAGGGGCTTCTGTTCCCAGAAGAGGCACAAAGACATGCCACATTTGGCTGGAATAGGAGATATCCTCGTCCTGCCATGCATCACCTGCCTCTGGCTGTCTACTTTGCTGTGGTCCCTCTCCCAATGGCCATGTGTCCGCTCGCTGGGGTTCACATAGGGACTTCAAGTGAGAAACATGATGCTGTTGAAAAAAGCTGCTTGCACGATATATCTGCACACCTGGAAGGTGTGAACGGCATCTCGGCTCCAGTGGCCCAAGCACTAAATAGCAGTGACTGGAAAGGAGCAGGTCCCCTGGGAGCTTAGGGATCTTGGTAGCCTAGGCTGGGAACAAAGGGAGAATGTACCTACCTCCCTGGTTCCTTATTGATACTTACACCAGCTTTGGATGAAAAAGATTGAAAATCAGGACAAAGGTTCTGCTCTGGAAAAACATCAAAATCAATGAAGCAATCAATCAAAGATAAAAGCATAATGACCAGTCTTTGGGATCGTGTTTCTCTAGCTCATTGGATGGGCAGGTGAGAACCTGGCTGGACTCCAGGCTCGGAGCACAGTGCCGAACCTTCCCTCTGTGTGGGGCACTGAACAGGGTGAAGCCCAAGCCCAACAGTCAAGGAAGCACTGCACAGACACAGCTGCTTCAAAAGCTTTGCCTGGTGCTATACTTGAAATCTGGTGCTGGCCCGTTCCTTGGCAGCGTGTCCCACCAGGGCCATACCCCTTTTTCCTCTCGTTTAACACTGCCAATGCATGACAAACCAGGTAAAAGTCTTCCTGCACCGAGTGATTCAAACAAGCTGTGCCTAATAGACTATCTATCTCATTGCTATTTGTTTTGGCATCTTTGACTGTTTTAAATCCCACTTAAAGCTGTCTAACAACCAAGATTACACCAGTCACAACTGCCATACAAGCATCTCTGTAACTACCTGTACACTGGAAACATGGCGCTTTTTTTTCTCCCCCTTCTGCTAATACAACGCTGGCAGCAAATTGCACTGGGGTAGGAGGGTGGGGTGTGATGATAATTATGTTGTCCGAGTCCGAGGTATGACATCAACATTGCCTGCTGGTACTAGACACTGTGGAAACCTGTGTAGGCTTGTAGCACACAGGCATACCGAGCGGGATCCACAGATGCCCGGTTTAATAGCTATCGCTCAGCACTGCCATCCAGTTCTCCTCCGAATAATCAGACAGGCTTGGCTGGTGCCAGGCAAAACAGACATCGCCTCAATACCAGACCCTGCTGAGAGCAGCTCCATAGGTGCCCAGCCTTCCTGTGCAAGGACAGGATCCGAGCTACGAAGCAAAGCATCCAAAAGGATTTTGACAAAGCGAGATTTAAACAATGGTTGAAAATTCATCCAACCCACATCGCCTAGTTGCTGCTGGTCTCTGGCTGTTTCCAGTCTCCTGGATGTACGTGCGAAGCTACTCCGAATCTCCAAAAAGTGCAGGGAGGGTTTTTGTGATGCAAAATTTAGGGCCACAATTTATGTCAGTTCAGCTGATGTGTCAATGAAAGCATCTCCTTCCAAGCATTCCTCTGCCTACTTCGCACACGCCTTCCCAGGACCTCCCCAGCTGCACAGCTTTCCACAGAAAAGGCTGTTTTGTGAAACAGAATGTTTCTATAGAAATGCTTTGATTTTGATGACTTTTCCTGAAATTTCTGATTTTCTTCTTCAGAAATTTGTTTGTAAAAATGAATTTTCCCCATCATTTTTCCATTTCAAAATTATACTGCCATATATTTCCCCAATCTTATAAATTAAAAGATTTAGCTTAGATTTAGATTAAAAGATTTAAAACTCAAAAAAAGAACAAAACATCCCGGATTTGTTTAGAGGGAGCAGTTCCTTTGAATCAGCCAAGGGCATCCAGGATCTCCTTTTCAAGGAATTCCTAGGAACGTCTAAAATGGGACATTTCCTGCCATTTCACACCACACACACTTTGACATAGAATCAGAGAATGTCCTGAGTTGGAAGGGACCCACAAGGATCGTCGAGTCCAACTCCTGACCCTGTATAGGACAACCTCAAAATTCACACTATGCGTTTGAGAGCATTGTCCAAACACTCCTTGAATATTGTCAGGCTCGGTGCCATGACTGCCTCCCTGGGGAGCCTGTTCCAGCGCTCCACCACCCTCTGGGTGAAGAACCTTGTACTAATGTCTAACCTAAACCTCCCCTGGCATATCTTCCTGCCATTCCCCCGGGTCCTGTCACTGGTCCCCAGGGAGAATAGATCAGCGCCTGCCCCTCCTCTTCCCCTTATGAGGAAGCTGTAGACCACGATGAGGTCTCCCCTCAGTCTCCTCTTCTCCAGGCTGAACGGACCAAGTGACTTCAGCCGCTCCTCATACGGCTTCCCCTCTAAACCCTTCACCATCTTTGTGGCTCTCCTCTGGACAC
>WAAD01016951.1:25501-51890 GCA_013389945.1 Fregata magnificens | reverse complement strand
TCACCCCCCCCCCCCCCCCCCATCAGCCACCTTGTATCAGCAGGTTCTTGGAAAAAGTAACTTGCTGAACACTAGAGAGCATCCCTGCACTTGAGTTCTTTCAGTGACTATCCAGGAGAAAAAAAAGCCTGATGCATGCTGTGTATTAGTACGTCTATTCTCCCCTCCTGTGAGTCATAATGATGGGACTAGATTATCAAAGGGTTTTTAACTTCACCACTAAACTGGCTAAACAAGGCATGAATCATTATTCCCTTTGAGCATAAAAAAAACAAAACGCCGACTTGGAGAAGATACTTATCTTTGGATTAATGAAATAATATGTACCAGCAATAAGCAGCAGCACGTAGGTACTGGCTGCGAACTGGTTAACATTACAGATCTGCCGGAGGCAACTGACAAAGCAGAAAGGAACTGACTAAATCGCAGCATGACTTGGAGCTGACGTCAATGTGTATCTTGTTTGGAGTTTAACTTTTCCAGTTCCCTACTGCAACACGATTCCAGGAAATCTAATGACGTCAGCCTTTTGAACTCAATTAGCTGCGGAACAGACCATTTTAACAGTGGAGGAGAAAACAAGCAGGCATTACAATACTTAAAATTACTGCGCTCTCAAATTTGTTTGCATTCAGTATTTTCTTTAATAATGAAAGTATAGGGTTTATTTCCACTACTGAAACAATGCACACCTTTCTCTTACAGCTATGCTTGAGCCTATTTTAGCTATCAAATCCAAAGTGTTTATTGCTAAACAAAAAAGCAGTGTCATTTTTACAAAATAAAAAACAATTATAAACATAGTAACATATATGACTATCTCCACAATGAAGAATTTAAAAGAACAGTGGTGGATTTTCCAGCAAAATCCTGCATCAAAATAGTAAAGACTAGTTATCTGAATCAATCTGTGCAAGAACTCATGCACTAACAGTGATTTTTTTCCCCCCCCAAATGAAACTGTTAAAATTGCCCTGAAATCCTGCACTGACTAGATATAACCAGAAACTATTTGTTCCAGTTTTGAAAGATGAAAGAGTTACAGCAACAGGTTCAAAAGAAAATGTCACAAATACCAACTAAGCACTGCTTAGACATCCAAAAATACCATGTAAAAGACTAAGAAAATTTTTACCTGTTTCATCTCCTGTTACAGCCATGATCAGCTTCTGCACACACGATTCTCCTGTTCCTCTACCAGAGCTCAGCGTGAACTGTTCCAAACTAGCAAGCATGTGCAGGATTACAAGCAAGAGCACTGACATCACAGTGACCTCACTTGCTTACCACTGTCATTAATATGCTCTGTCACTGGAACAGCTCACTGAAACTGCAGCCCAAAGAACTCCTTTTCCAGTAAACCTTTTTTTTTCTTCCTCTTCCATATTTCTATAAGCCTAGCTTTGTTCTTTTTCCCCAAATTATTCATAAAGCTATAGAAAGCACTCACCACAAAGCTAGCTCTAAAGCAAGACCTGAAAATTCACAGCACTGACTGACAGAAATTAAAACGTGTCTCTAGAATTCATGAATGAATCCTAAAGTAATGATTGGATAGAAAATAGGGAAATTTTAAAAAGACGTGCAATTGTTTTGATTGGAGCAGTTCTGCTAAAAGGCAGAGAACTCTGTCAGACAGACATGCAAGACAGGAAAGCTTAATAAGCCATAACAAATTGGTAAATGAAAGGCTAAGGCTCCTTGCTTTGTGGGGGGACTCGCAACGCACTCAATTTCAGTTAAAAGGTTCAGAAAAGATTGAAGAAAGCTCCAACAAAGTAAGTCAGCCTAAAGCTAGTGATTTCAGATGCTGTAACAGGCAGAACAGTAACTCTGGGTAAGCGCTACCTCTCCCCCATTCCCTCCTTTTTCAAAATAAGTCCAAGAGATCTGGTTGACTTAGTTTTAAAAAATAAAAATGAACCAAACAGAAAATCTCAGCTCTAACAGAGTTACTTGTTATTTACATCAATTTAAATGAAATTAGTTTCAGACCAACAGTCCAGGCACCGGTCTGTATGTAGGGCATAGCAAACTTCTAAGGCCATTGTCTGTAACAAATTCAGACTAGTAATTCATCAACTGTGAAACTATGCCAAGGACAGCAATAATGGAAGCATCAACGCAAAAAAGGAGCACCCTGTGATTACAGGACCACTTCAGGATCATATGAACAGAAGATCAGAACTGAAGCATGCAAGAAATTCAAGCCACAAGTCTCAAATATTACTGTTCGTATCACTGACCATATCATGAAAACACACATAGATCCCAACAGAATTATTTTTGATACAACTTTTCTACACTCATTTTCACTAATAATTAAACACTTTCTTTTGCTTCAGCTAGCAAAAAAACCCTTAACCCGTATTAGGAAATGGTCAGGACATTAGGACTGCCTCTTATTTTGCCTATGAATGTAAACTTGTAGCAAATGAATTATCACTCAGTTGGATCAACACCTTTGGTGCTTTTATACTAATCCTTTTCCCCATCACAGGTCATCAGAAAATATCAAGCTCAGGGTTTATGTGATGCCATCCATTATTACATGAGATCTATCAACAAATACTTTAGAAAAAAATAAAAATATATATGCTATCTGAAATATTCTGAAACAGATCTTTTCAGCCCTGGGACTGATATTGGGGGGTGGTGGCGGTTTCTTTCTTTTACTTCTATGATTATTACAAATGAAATTTATACGCTGTCTACCCAAAATCATTATAAAAATATACATAAGTGGAAAGATTACTAAGCAGAATGTTGCTTTCCTATTATATTGTGTGCTATCACGATACTAGGTGAACAGTAACTACAAAGTGTACAGAAATTACAAATGTTCATAAACTACCTTCCTACATACTTTCTAGCATAGGCAAGATGACCTGTAGTAAGGACATATTAGAGACTTGTATATCCAACTAATTCCATTGTCTCACTCCATCCTGAATAACTCAGGTTTGTTGATGATATGCAGTTATTATCATAAAGAGATCTGTATTAACGTAAACATTCCTCAGGTGCTTTCATACTCTTTTCATATACTCTTTTTTTATTAAAGATTTTTTTTTAAGATTTTCCAGTATCAATAGCATGTATAAGTTGAAATCTTTTATCTTCTCATCATCTCTATGTACAGGCTCACTTACTATTCCCTTTGTATTTTTCCCTGTGTGTGTTATGTAGCATTTTTCTTCTGTGTCAACAGCTATGAGCATCACTAGAGCACTGGACTTCGTTTGGGCCAAATGAACAGAGAATTCCAGGAAGTCAACTTCTCTGAGCATGGACAGAGAACAAATCAATTTAAAGTACCTAGAAGCTTCCAGAAACAGGATATAGCAGGTATTCAGTAGCTGTCTCTGAATCCATTTTGGAAGTTTTCATCACAGGCAAGACACTTAATGGGCTACACCGTCAAGCAGGTGAGCCCCTCACTGAACAGGGACGTTAGAGGACAGCCCCATCAAAGGACAACCCAGTAATGAAGAGTCTGTAAAGGAAGGCCAGTCAAATGAAATTCCTAAGGACTGAAATGCTGCCAGATACAATCCCTAACTTCTGTGCTTCTTCACAGACTGGGGAGGTTTTAGGAAACAACTGAGGAGCTAGTCTCTCTGCCCTCTGCCCCCGCTCCAAAGCTCTGAAGAATCAAAGCAATACATACAAATACTACAGTCAACCTGGAGAGACAGAGAAGTCCTCTAATTTAAGGGATGTGTACGCATGTGTATAGAAAACCTCTTAGACTCATACTCAGAAAACATGCACTACCAGAGGGAGAAATTTGTTTGGGGGACAGCCAACTTTGGGTCTTAAGGCTTTGCTAAGAATGTATTCATGTTAATATTTAGGGAAGTTATAACAGTACTTTCTGCATGATGAAAATAAACATTCTGGCTAAGGGTTTTTCATATTATAGTCTTAGAACTTCCTTGAAATGCTTCTGAAAAGTCTTGGGAAGATAATGTATTTCAGCAAAGAATTAACCAGAGGCAATGGAAGAATTCCAATTTGGTTTAGCATTGTCTCGGCAAGTTCAGATATCTACAAGCTATTAGCTTTATTTACATCCTGAGCTTCCTTTACAGCAAAGGGAGAGAAACAGCCACTTAAAGACAGAACTTATTTCAAACATTCATATTAGGGCAAAAAAAGCACCTCAACCTGGACTTCACCAACTATCTCAGATATCTGTGTCTACATTCAGTCGATGACTCTCATCTACTCCATTAATAAATACTTAAAAGTCTTCCTAGCTCTTCTCATGGTTTATTTCAGATAGCTGTTTTGGCTTAAGAAAGCATTCATACAGCCCGCCCTCCCTCCCTACTACTCTGTACCAATTAAAAATTAAATAGGGAAAATAAATTCCCTATATCCTCCATGGCAACCATTAATTTAGTGTCTCCATGCAGAAACCTCTTCCCAATTTTCAAAGGTTTTCCTCAGCACAACCCAAATCCCAACCCTACTTTCCCTGGTATCGACAGGAATCCAAGATACCTTTGGTTCTCAGCCTCCCTCAGCATTTCCAAAAGGGTGGAAAAAGTGGAAGGAAAAAAAAAAAAAAAATCCTGCATAAACTACAGTAAGGTTCAAGAATTCACTATTCAGAGTTCAATTCACATGTGTGCATTTTATAGGACCTACAAAATGTTCTCCTGTGAGAAAACTAGCTTCAGTAAAGGATCTCTTTTCTAATACCTACAAGAGTCATAAGTTGCAAGGAAATTCTGCCCTAAACATATCTAAAGAACTTCAGAACTTGTGTTTTATTAAGATTGATTAACTGCTAACTAACAGATTAGTTTCATATATTAAATAAGATGCACCCTCAGCATCTCATTTTAATCTGTAACAGCACCTTTACTGAAATTAAACATCTCTCTCAAAGTCTGGACAAGAGAATTCAAAGCAGAAAGTGATTTTATACTGTTATTTCCTCCTCATAACTTTTTTAATCAAAAGAAGTAGCTGTTTTACTGAGCAGAGAAACTGAGTTTCCTCCTAAGACTGTCTTTCATCTTGTTATGCATAAATATTTTATTTAATAGTGCAATAATGTCAACACAAAATAAAAAGCCTTTCAAGAAAAAATGTTTTATATGAAAAAACTAAAATGCAGTAGACGAACAAAATATACCTTGAACAACAACTTGGCTTCCAGGAACAAAAAACTGTTGTGTGCCATCAGGTGATTGTCCTGCATATTGCACAATGGTAGCACCTGGCTGAGGAGCTCCTGAATTTGTCATTGTTAATGCCTGTAGTCCGTGGACACCATCAGAGGCTGGATTAGAAATCTGGATTGTACCACCTTGAGTTATAGTAACTAAACATAAAAAGAAAAAGAACAATTAGGCAATAGAAAGAGATATAACACATGTTAAAAAGCAAAATGCAGTACTCCAGGTGGGATCTCGTGAGAGCAGAGTAGAGGGGCAGAATCACCTTCCTCGACCTGCTGGCCACACTTCTTTTGATGCAGCCGAGGATGCAATTGGCCTTCTGGGCTGTGAGTGCACATTGCCAGCTCCTATTCAGTTTTTGATCCACCGGTACCCCGAAGTCCTCCTCTACAGGGCTATTTCTCAATCCACTCATTGCCCAGCCTGTATCCATGTTTGGGATTGCCCCAACCCAGGTGCAGGACCTTGCACTTGGCCTTGTTGAACTTTGTGAGGCTTGCACAGGCCCACCCCTCTAGCCTGTCAAGGTCCTTCTGGATGGCATCCCTTTTCTCTAGAGTATCAACCACACCACTCAGCTTAGTGTCAATCTGCAAACTTTCTGAGGGTGCACTCAATCCCATAGTCCACATCCCCACATGTTGATGGAGGTAACTGGGAAAGACATTTTATCTAGCTGGTCATGCCTGTCAGTCTGCTTCCATAAGCCAAAGCCAAGAAGCTCTGAGGAAAAAGATATTTGGAAACCATGGCAACATACCATTTTGGCTGGTAAAAAGAAACCACAGAACAGCTATCGCTGCTGGTAATAGAAAAGATATATTTGTTTTCCAGAAAAATCTACTTATCAAGTTCTTTCAAAAATAGTCATCTCAGACATCCAGACACCAACATCCAGTCAAAATTATCTTTTCAACTAAAGTGCCTTTCCTATGCAGGAATAATGAGAACAGTAGAGAAAATAAGGAATCAGCAAATGTAGTAACATGTTATCTGTTTTAAACCAGGGCACAGTACAGATGGCTGTAGTGACACTGCAAGACCAGTTCTTCACTGCCATGGACACTATACAAGCTTTATGCATAAACTGCTAGATGCCTGCACAAGAGAACCCATGCAACCAATGCTGGCCAAGAAGAGGAGTACTCAGATACAATAATGATAAGCAGAAGTAAAGAGCTATTGACAGGAAACATAAAGGTAAAATAGATACATGTAGTGACCTTCTGCATCATATCCAGCCTGAAATCAATATAGGAGATGCTGCATTCCCACATAGTGTTCCCAGTTTTAGCTGACAGCAGTTCCTGAGGATCACAGGCAGCCAACAGGATGGCTGCTCAGAAATGCTGCAGATCTGTGCCTTATACGTGTAAGGACTAGAAGTAAACAGTCAAGCTCTCTTTGGTAAATTCCAAATTAAGACCCTCTCTACTACAAGGAGATGACCATTCTTGCTACCACTTGGATTCACCTTGAAATCTAACTTTTCTGGCAAGCAATAACTTTAAGGGTAATAACCAACATCCTAAGGAAGATTTTGATGTCATTTTTCCTAACCAGAATTAGAGAGAACACACAGACTTCACAGCAAAAGATGTTGAGATATTTTAACTTATGAAGTTTAACTTAAAAAAAAAATCAAATTAATGAACTAATAAATTGGGTAAGAAAAACCATTTCCAGGAAGACAAAGCTCTCAAAACAAAGTTTTTGAGCCAGAATCAGGAGAGCCTATGAAGGCTGAGATTGCATCCTGAAGCAATGCCTCATTATGGCTGAAAACCTATTTAACAAGTTAAATTACTTTATACAGCACATGTTTTAGCCTATGAATATAACTCATTCAAAGAAAAAGCAGCATAAACCAGAAATCTCCTATGCTTGGCTCATGAGAAAGCCAAGTTTAAATTAAGACAATTAAATTTTTGTGGACTCTTAATTCAAGCACATTGTTGGCGATGCTCTCTGTTGTTTGATTTTTCAGAAGTAAATGTTTAATTGAACAAGAAAGCAAAACCTGTGAATTTTATTATTCTTTTATACACTTCCCTGTCACTATGATTTATAGCTAGGTTCCAATTAAAACATCCTTAATTAAGAAGTAGGAATCACCTCCTGCAAGACATTGTGAGTAAAAGTACAACTCTGGTTTCCTAGAGGAATACACAATTAAGAAACCTAAACTCCTAATTGCTTAGAAATCCTAAACGTTTGGAGGCTTACTAGAACATAGTACAGACACTATAGCACTTCTTTTTAAGCCTTGAAACTGCACATATAATTTTTTTAAACTAAACATAAGCCAAACCAAAAATACAATTCAAAAACTGAAGAAAATAATTTAATTTGGTCAAGGATATCTGCCAGATTCTGTACTGGACAACTGTCATTTAGCATGACCACAAGTCCACAGAAAAGAGCACTTCAGATGCTGGGCATCATGAAGCAGACATTCCTTTATGTCTATACCTTATGGAAAGGGTAAGAAAAGCAGTTTAGGAGCCCAAGTGAAATTACTTTCTATGCTGAAGGTGTAGATAATACTATAGGAAATTCTGCTTTCTCAGAGTTGATAATTACTCTAGTTGCATAAATTAAAAACCACTGAAGAATTCTAAGGGTACTAGAATACAACTAGAGGGCCATTCTATCCTCTTTTATACACCATTGCAATGTTTTAATAGACTTTCTCTGTTCTCCTGTTTCAGGAAAAGAACCCACAACACTTCTTTTGCTGTTTTCCTGTCATTATATCAAAGGCAAAATACCTGCATTTCAGTGTGGCTAGACATGAAAAGACATGAAAAAAAAAGAACTGTAGAAGTAAAGCTTTATCCAATACATAATTGAAAAAAAGAGTTATTAGAAAGTTTTCCCTTAGATGGTATATAATTAAGCCCAAAGAAACTATGGGGAGCAAGTTACACAACATTTTTAACATAAATGCAGGAATTAAAAAAATATTTTTAAAAAATGTATAGAACAGAACTGTGAATCTAACTTTTAACTTGTGTTTGGATGAAGTATCAAATGTTGGAGACCATAATTTAGGTTAATTCTGCAGCTAAAGTGTTCATACTTGACAACTGGAGAAGAGGAGACATAGTTCTTTTAAGAAAGAAAATTCAAAGTTAAGAAATAATTTCATACTCCAACCTTACACTTTAAAAAAGTCTAACTCACTAATTGTCATTTCATGTAATGAGTAGTACTAATACATAGCAAATCACAGTAATTTGAAACTGCAATGATTTATAACACTGAACATTCACATAGAAATGTCAACATTTTCATTTCACCTGAGCCTCACCTCCACATTTTTAATGCATAGGAGTTTTAGAAGGACTAAATCTAGCAACCAACAAACATTACAAGAAACAGACTAAAAGTCTATAATGCCCATGTTAGGAAAAATTAAATATAAAAATTGAAGTTATTTAGAAATACAGAAGCTCTCATTCTTCTTCACCAAAATCCAACATCTCTGCTTCATTACGGAACTCTTAGAAACAAAGTTGTTCCTATACATGTTCTGCAACATCACATAGTATCTTTGCAAACATACTGTATTGCCCTGTGTTAGTATGATACAGGCTGGTTGGCATGGCCATTGCAGAAATTCCAGAAGGCGCTCCTTCATCTTCTGACTTTTCTTCTTCTTCAATCTTCGGTACTGCAGGAGCATCCGATGAGAGTTCATTCAAAATTTTTCTAAGAAAGAATGTAAATAATTTTATATATTTGAAATTCCATATCCCTGAGAAAACTAAGTCACTGGCTTTTATTAGACAGTTTTGCTGTAATATATAAGCTGCCTTTAAAAACCAGCAAAACCAAAATAAAAGTTCCTTACCGGTATGAAGGCCGCCTTGAAAGTATTTCCCTACGTTTTTGACAATCAATTATCCCCTCTGATTCTGCAGATTCATCTGCAATCGATGCTACCTGTAATAGCAAAGTTTCTGAAATTCATAACTTCATAAAAAAGAAGGTAGCAACAGAGTAAAAGATTATTTTTAAAAATTCCTTCCATGTTTGCATACACGAAGTCCACGCACTTATTTATCACTAATCATGTGATCTTGGACTTCTTTTTCCAAAGTAAATCACAAATTATGAGGTCTGCAACACATAGCCACTTAGATCACATCTTCCATTTGAAAAATATCAAAATAATCCAGGTTACTTTTTTGTGAATGACACCTAGAAAAAGTACTGAAGACAGAAGATTTATTTAAATATAAAAATATTATACAATTTAATTAGCTTTAAAAGTGAAATTAAACTTTTAAAATACAGAATACTGCACTAATGCACCTTAAATAACAGTATACAATACAAAAGCCTCTTCACAACCACAAAGCTATTTAAAAAATAAGTTTATTTAAATATACACAGTTATTACACTTAGCAACACATATTCCTAAATACATTGCTTAGCAATACTGTGCAAGTTTTAGAAACCCCTGACAAGTCCACAATGTCTCATTTTCTCAGACTTTTATTAGTAGTATTTTCACAGGTTCTTTTTCTCTTAAAATTACCCAAGACAACATTAAGGCCTGGAGCTGAATCACACTCTTTACCAGCAACTACCTTACTACACAGAACTGAAAGTGATTATCGAACAAGGAAAACACGCTGTTTTCTTGATTCATTTAACTACTCAGAACTATTGGTGTGTAAGATTTCCAAACTGAAACAGTGCAGTAAAGTTAGTGTGGAAAACAACCTTTTCACATAAAAACAGACCAGACTGCAGTTTCAGACTAAGCGCTCTGTTAAGCTAACATTGAACAAACATGCTTTAAGTGACTAGAAGGCTCAAGTGTTCCACCTGGGTGCAGTGGAGGCTTCGCTGCAGCTAAAGGAATACAATGAAGAGACCTAGATCTAATGCAGCTGGCCAGGCCTGAGTGCTCAGTGCTAGATACAAAACTTGCTTGACCTCAACAGAAAATGACTGGCTGGAAGGTTCTGGAAATTTATAGGCCTGGGTCAGCCCAACTCAAACCTATAAAACTATACCTTGAAAGAACGACAGGGAATTGCAGAATGAAATTGTCTCTTCACTTGTTAATTTTATTATATTCCAGTTCTGTGTAAAAATATTTTAATGTAGCCTCATTTTGCTGGGTAATATGTAGGAAACATCATTAAAACTCTACGCCTGCCTAATGAAAAAAAAAGACCACCTAGAAATAATGAGCAGTACTTCTGCATGTCTACAGACGCATAGCTCCACACCAGACTTCAGAGCTGACTGGCTACAAGAGCTCCAAGAAGTTTGTATTCATCCTTTTGCAGGATGGACCAATGCTGACCAGCAAAGAGATCTTCTCAAAGGCATTTCTCTCCAGTGCCCTACAGCAACCTCCTTGTGGATCAACCTTCAAGCCTCTGGCATAAACCTTCAACACCAAGACAGTATTACACAGCCAAGAGCCTGGGCATCCTATCTCAAAACAGAACACTCATTCTGCGGGGGTGGGAAATAAAAGAACCTATTTGTCCCAGGACAAACGAGACGAAAACAAGACCTTGGTGCCTTTAAACCTTCCCATTCCATTAAGGGATACCAATAGCCACCCCTAGTTTGTGAACATGGCCAAAGAAGTCAGGAACAGTTGTACTTTGGAAAGAAGGTAAGGAAATCACAAGACAATTTAAGCATTTTAATGTGGAAGAGGACATTTTCTGCAAGAAATTTCAAAAGTTCTAATTTTCATCGAAACAAAGAGATAAATTTAATGTTTCAGTTTGTTCTAATAGCAAGCAACCACGTTCACAATGCTAACCAATGCAAATCACTGTAATTTTTTCCTGGACATTATTCAGACTTCAACTTTACCACACCATTCTGCATTTGAACAAATTTAACTTCAAGCTCATGTTAGTCTGTCAATACCTGATACATTACAGGGGGAGCAAGTAGAAAAGTCAAATAAGAATCTGAACTTCAAACCTTCCTACAAGTGAAACAACATAAACAAAACAGTAAGGAACATGATATAGATAAGGATTTTTTTTCATCCCAAAAGCAACAGCATTACAAGAAAAAAATTTTGAACACCTTCCTGTTTTAAGCCGCAGGTGTTTGAGGGAGAGGTCATGCAAGCTTTAACATCAACCTTCAACATACTTTTTTTTGTTTGTTTTTTTAAATTAAACTGATATCATTTCCCAAGTTCCCCACTGTCTGGCAGAGAGAGGATATCAAGTTAAAGCCAGATGATCTGGAGGAAATGCCAGGTGGCAGGATAAAGTACTTAAGAGGATCACAGAAGGGCTGAACAACCTCTGTAATGGAGTCTTTTACAGCATCTTCAATCCCTTCTTGTAGAGTCACCTTATTTGCCATTAGCATGCTCAAATGAAACCAAAGCAAAACCCTGGAACTAACTAGTCAGTATTAATCAGAACACAGCTTTCCCATCTCTACTCCTTTTCCCAAAAGGAAGACAGCCAGAGGTCACTCAATACAACAAATAGTCAACTTCCACTACCCTAGGAAGGTACAGCAGCAGCGGGCAAGAGATTCCAGAGAAACTCCTCCTGAGCTTTGGAGCAAGTCCTCTATTTTTGCATGTATGACCTGACTATACTGACTTGAAGAAAATCAGTGACAGAAACTGGGAATGACTGTAATATGCTTACCTGATAAAGTTCACCCTGATAAATTACAGTTAAAAGAATTCCATTAAAAAATTATTTATTTTGAATACTCTGATTTGACTTCAAGTTTGACCAAACCCAAGTCTCTTGCCATCTATTGTGCCTGTTTCAATAGTGATCTAAAATTTCAAAACTTTACCAGGTTCCATCATCTACACCTACTACTTACAAATAAAATATTCAGTACCTGGCCAAGGTTTTATTTTTTTCTCTAGTCTAAGATAAATCATACCTACATATGCTTTTTTATTTATTATACTTGAAAGCTACTAAGAAGTTTCAAACATTAAAGGTGGCTGACAACACATGTCTTTTCCTTAACATGTTGCAATGACTGCAGGTAAAACAGTTCATACATAAGAGGTGTATAGCCTCTTTTACCAGAGATATCAATTCTATTTGCAAAAAGCAATTCAGCTGACATTTCACAACCAGATTTTAAGATAACTAGAGCAAAGGCATTCCTAGCTACAAGAAAAACACCAATGGGAGGCCAAGTCATTTTCAAAACACTGCAAGTTCATTCTCTCTAGTCTTCTTCCCTGTTTAAAAGCTCTGAAAACTCGTAAGCATTTTGTACCAGTCCCTGTCTTCTAACATCAGCAACTTTAAACAAGTGAAGATTTGCCAAATAAATGTTTATTTTGAGAATGCCCTTATTTTTGGTCTGTACATATTCACACCCGCAAAAAGCAATACCAGGTGCTCTAACAGGGCCTGCTAAAAACAAGGAATCATTTGACTATGATATGTTTACTTTCATTACATCCAGATGCTCTCCAAAAATACAGTATGAGATACTTGCAAATTTATGAGTTTGTAGTCTCATTTCAAACATGATGTTCATAGACTTTAACAAAACAGAAAAACTGCAAGATACACTAAAGTAAGGCCACGTTACTGCACAAATTTGCTGTTGCATAAGTTCAGGGTTCCAAGACACAATTTCTTAAAAGATAAACAGGAAGCATTAAGGAATCACTAGACAATGCTTGTAGAGCTGCTACAGGTTGGCAGTTTGCCACCCTCCCCCCTGCCGTTTCCCGCACCATATGAGTAAATCTTGCAGCACTGGTAGGAATGAAGAGAAACTGAAGATGGGGTTGGGGAAAAGAGTTATGAGGCACCAAATATTCATGAAAATGTAACAATAAAAGAGCTAACCTGAACAGCTTGCATGTGTGGTGACTGAATGACTGAGGGCTGTGTGGCTTGAATGACACCCTGGACATGAACAGTTTGACCAGAAGGCAACTGCACTAGAGTTACAGCTGGAGATCCTCTTCCAGCACTTGATGCAGCTACAGAAACCTGCAAAAATTACAATCATCATGTTCAAGTAATATGCCTTAAGACTTCAGCAAATGCTTTTAGAAGTGTTACCAAAACAAACTGGTTTTGATGCCGTATCTGAAATAGCTTAGATGTGTGTAATTATCACACACAGAAATAAACTAGTTTTACTAGTAAAAGCTTGGTGTGTATCTTTCCAAACGGTAAAGAAAGCTTAAAACTGTCCCCTAACAAATTGCAAATCTTTCTTCTTTTTTTTTTCTCTCCAGAGACTTCATGTTTTCTTTTCAATTAAAAACAACCCTAAGCTATCACACACTAAATCTGCTGTCACTAGCATGAAGGTTAGGAAGAACCTCAAGAAATGTAACAAAAAATATCAATATTCACTGAAGTGCCATGTTGCTCCAACAACATACAGGGCAGAACGTTCTTGGTCGGGGAAAAAAAAAATTAAAAAAAAAGAAAAAATCCAGAACTGCTTCGGTTTTTAGCCAAGAAGTTATGCTTTTCAGAGAGATGTCTCAAGAGACACGAGAACTTTTCAGATAGCAAAAAAACCCTGTTAAATAAAGCAATACATGGATCTGTAAATTGATTTAGTTTAATAAATTCTCTTTATATGTATATACTTATATATCAAGAAAAACAGAGTTGGAGTGTATCAATGTTTTGATACAACAACAAAAATAAAGAACAGCTGAATCTTCTTTAAGCCTAGCACAGATAAAGAAAGTGTTCTCTTTAGGAATAATCTGATCTCTTTTTCTGATGACGTTTTAAAGCATACACAGCCTTCCCCAGCCTTGGCTCTTAACCATCTGTACTGAGGATGAATGGGTTAAGAAACTGTTAAACACCTATGGGCTAAGAAATAGTTCAATACTTATCCTATTACTGTTAAGTCTGTTAACAGAAACAAATACTGAAGCTAAGGGAAAACACTATGATTGATCTCAAGTTCTGTGTGATGAAACATCTCTAAACTCAGAAAAGAAAGAGAATGACAAACATAAATCATATGATAGAAAGAGATATTCTGTTTTTCAATGTAAACTGCATTGAAAAACCTTAGTCCTATATTCTGCATGTACAAGAATAAACCCAGATTCATATCTAAAATTCTGGTATTATTCCCTTCCTAGCTTTGTTCTCAGCCCCAAAAGGTATCTGGTATGAGCCGTAAAGCTAAAAAGAGAGGACAGTGAGAAGAAAAACATGATGAATGCTGAATATAAAAAAAGAAAAAAGAAAAAAGTTAAAGAAAGTTTTATATTTTTCTGTATTCAGACTGAAGTTTTTTTTTTTTAATTCCAAATATTAAAGAACCTTTAATTCCTGATCCATAAGCCATTGCTTGTCTGGGAAACATTCCTTTCTTGAAGCAAGAAAAAAAACCTTTAACTACTATTGAGATGCACTACTATCAAAAAGACCAGATGTTGGCTCAAATTATCTTGAAGAAACAATATTTCTAGGAAACAGAGACAGGATCTTGTCAACATTCACTATGTAATTGTGCAATTGTTATGGGAAACTGAACCACTTTTCAGGAAATAGAACAATTGAGGGCATTTCTAACCCCGAAATGGAAACAATCATTCCTTAAATGGCATTAAATGGCAACATGTAAATAGGACATACAAACCTTCTTCCCAATCTATGAAATAAGTATTAATATTATTATCAGAAATTTACCAGAAAGAGATATTTGACATGGACATCTAGAAAGTCTCAAAGATCTGAAGAGTATGATCTATTTTTTGTCAAAGCTGACATCATCCTAAACCCAAGCTTCAAGGCAAGAGCATGGAGCAGTCCAAATGTTTACAAAACATGCTAACTTTTCAAAACATTACAAAGGCAACTTCACCAAACGTTTCGATGTACTGCTATCTTTGCGAGACCTGCAATCTGATACAATACTCTGTGTATCAGAAAGAACCTTCTGAGTACAACACACACAAAACAGTACAAAGGTGAACAGTTTATGAGTTTCTTTTTAGTACACAATGGGTCAGGCACATATAATCAGGAAGCAATCCAGTACTCAAGATAAGAAACACTACATTCATTTAAAAGCTCCTTATTCAGTACAACCACACAAGGAAAAAAGAAAACCACACTCAGCTAATACTCTCTTAGACTAGAGTTTACAATATCACAGAAGAAATCGTTTTGTTCCCATTAATTCAGGTAAGAGATTAAATGGGGGGGTAGGGTTGAAGGAAGAGGAGACAGTAATATTTTAAAACTGGATCAAACCGAAAGTGATCTGTTTGTTCATTTGTATCTATTTCAAACAGCTCAATTTGATTTGATCACTGTTTGCTGTGTTTCCACAAATATCCAAGGGTTACACAATGTGTAACCTACTAACTTTACTTCAAAACAGCTGTGATTCTTTTGTATTAGGTTTGTTTTCTATAACTAAGACTGAAAAAAATCTTTCCAACTTCATATTCTGCATCTCTTTTATAAATATTAGAAATTATTAAAACAATTTTGATTCACATTTCCCTTTGCATTGTTTTCAAATCAAATATTCCTATGTTACCCGAAATACTAGAACCTTTTGACGCTGTCATGCATGAATGCTGACTGAAACAGACCTGGCAAAGAAATTACTTTCTGACATCACTGATAAGCAATGCTACCTTTAACATCATTACTTCAAGGGCTGTCTGGCACAATGACTGAAAACAATCCACAGAAGGAACTCAGGAACATAGAGGGTGAGGGGAAGCTTAACACATTAAGTACCTGGTTAAACAGTGCAAGGGTTATGTCCCTGGCAATGGCAAAGAGACTTCAGATGTTGTAGTGTCCTTTCGGGTTATATCCTCTTAGGTATGCAAGTCAAGTCCAATACCTTCAACAAATATCAACCATGCATTCCGTCATAGCAGTATGGTCCCATACTTCATATGTTTGGAAATATAAGTACTCCCTCTTCCAAGAGGGGAGAGAAAAGTAGCCAGCAAAAAAGATCATGAATTATCTTCATACTGAGGCACGCATTCTTTCAGAGAAAGAGGTTACTCATCAGTTATCTGACTTCAAGATGCATTGTCCATCTGAACAGTTATACTGTGGATGTACGCACTCTCATCACCCAAGGTCAGATAACTTTCCCCTACAGAGTACTACAAAGGTTACATTCACATTCAACCTTTTGTACCTTAAACATTACTGATATGAAGTATACAGTGCACAGCTCCATCTGATTTCTGTCCCTGCTGTAGAACCTAAACGCTACAAGGACTCCAGAAGTAAAGTGAAAACTACTTCTGGAAAAGGGAAAGACAAGGCAAACCCATCCTGGATTCACCTAATAAAAGAGCAAAGGACTCGCCACACTCAGGCACCGAGTAGCCTCTGTGAGGAAAAGCTGAAGACAGGGAAGTTTTGGTCAATTCCAAAGCTAATGCCAAAAAAGCAGCACATAGTTTTACGGAAGACAAGGTTAGGCTGATTTCAGCCATTTGGTGACAGCATACCCTTGAGGAAGCACAAAATGGTGACAAGACTGCAGGTTTGTAATGCTCTAACATCAACTTTGCTAAATGTTCTGGACTTGCATTTGGCAGGCTGGTTTTAGATCCATATTTACAACAGCCTGGCAAACTTCTTCAGGGCTCAATCTGTTGGGAGCAAGATTTAACACAAAGTTCGATGCTGAGAGCCCACAAGGAGAATACCCCTTAAGTGCTAAACCTGAGCAGTCCCAGCTTGCAATGGCTGTGCACTCCAGGCTCTAGGAAGCTTCCTCTGCTCTCTCTGACAGCAATTCTCACATTGTACATCCTGACCCACGTCTAGTTCAGGGCTGGCACTGAGAGATCAACAGATTGCATCTCAGACCAAGTCAGACAGTTCTACTGATAAACAGAACATGACAAAGTTTACAAAAAGTGATTCAAAGAAGAACCCATTAGAGGTGTAGGATTAAAGAAAAAAGCCACAACAAAGTAGTTTTGTCAAATCTGGAAAAGGTTTAAGTACATTGCTCTTACATTTTTAGAGTTACATTTAGCGTAGCTGAGCACAGGCCAACACAGAATGCAATATGGCCTCTAGAAATCCTACAAAAGGAACATCTAATTTCTCTTTTAATACCAATGCAGATGTAACTGTTCCAAAATACAAGTTTGACTATCAACATTATCAGAATATTTCAATCCAAATTAACTTCCGTTTAAGAACAGCCCTATATGTATTAATAATATAAGATCTGTACATAGGAGACAGAACCCATGGAGCCCATCTCAAAACAGGTTGAGAAATTTTCCACCTTGCACCTTTGTTCTTCCCTGAAGAAAAGGCGTTAAGCTTCTGTACAGGTGCTCTGTACACTTCCAACAGCTTCTAGAGGCAACCACCAAAATATTTACAAATTAATATTTTCTTACCTAATTCTTTTGGTGGCTGGATCACCAAAACAATACCGTGACAATTCATTAACTGGCTGAAACCAATGGATGCAAGAAATTCAACTATAAATGGGATCTTATTGTACATCAATTAATTTTATTTTTAAAATAACCCTTTAAAGATAGAAATTGTCAATTTTGCCTCAATGCATGAAAGATGCATCTCATTTTTGCTAGTTTCTAATTTACTAACTTTTGCTTTTGCAGAAAAAGTAATTTTACTTTCATCACCAAAAAATTGCAGGAGTATATAGCAATATCTATTACAAAAGCAAGGGGAATAATAATAAAAAAAAAAAGACACTATCTTTTCTCTACTAATAACATATAATAGGTCCTCTTTAGCATTGGAGGTTATCCCATCACACCATAGTGCTCCAGCCCAGACATTCTTAATGTCTCCCCTCCCTCCCAACAGCGAAGACATTAAGAATGCTTCAGCACAAAATGTCTGCCCTCTAGAGATTATCATCTTATTGAATACCTTGACTGCCTTTTTAAAACTAAATGGCAAGTATTTCTTTAAAAAGCCTGAGCTCCAGCAGAGAGAAAACCAAACCCACAAAAAACCCCACCTCCTATGCAATTGTATCCCTCGGCATTTTGCTAGTCCTTCCCTGGCCAAAGTCATAATTAAACCAAAAAAGCAAGCAAATTAAAAAAACCCATGAAATTCCACCTGAACATAAAAAACCCTACCTTTTTTACTGTGAGGGCAGTCAAATACTGGCACAGGTGCCCAAAGAGGTTGTGGAGACTCCATCCTTGGAGATATTTACAACACAAGTGGACACGGTCCTGGGCAACCTGCTCTGGCTGACCCTGCTTGCGCAGGGGGGTTGGACTAGATGATCTCAAGAGGTCCCTGACAACCTCAACCTTTCTGCAATTCTTTGATAATGCACAGAAAACTACAAACTGAGCATTAAAAGACAGTGTACTTAAATGCTTTACTTCTGACCAAACAAAACCAAGGTTGAACAAATATTTGGCTGAAAAAACCCAAACAAAAACCCCACAAAGATGTCTGAAAAGGAGCCCTCAGTTTCAGTTACCAGGCATTTTACCTCTCAGTAAGAACCAAGTCATTCTTTTCTCAGCTTTCTGCCCATTTACAAGAAAATTACTAGGAGAGATGACTGGAAGTTGGTGCAAGGTACATTTCAGTCACTTTAAGTGGCTTCTCTTAATTGCACTCCTCCAGAGGCCAAAGAGGCAGGAGGAGCTATCTGTACCCACCTGTAACAGTCAAAATACACAGATGGCAGACCAGCAGCACAGCCACGAATTCCTCAAACACCCCGAGTTTCCCATCCCATACCAGCAAAAGCAGATGGGACATGTCCCACACGAGGTCCCTGCCTCTCGCAGGGGTTAACCTCTCAACGTCCGCCTCCAACCCTCACCATGACAAAGCATCTCACCTTCAGAGCCTGCCAGGTAGGAACATAAGGTAAGAAAGTCCTCCTCATCTTCAGCCAAAGAAACGTCACAACAAGGCCCTTCAGCAGTAAGCTTTCCGTCAGGGCCCGTTTTACCAAGAGAAAAGCTGTGGCAGTTCAGCCTCAAGGCGCCAAGGGGGTGGTCACGGACTCCCAGCTGCCCCAGGCAGGGAGGTGGCGGCGCGGCCCGCAGGCCTGGGCAGCGGCAGCAAGGGCAGCAGCCAGGCAGGAGGCCCGCGGCACTGCCGGGCAGCTGAGGTGACGGGCCTGTCCGCTGGAGGCCTCCCGGCTTCACTGTTTTTCAGAGTGGCACAATTGCATCAACCCCACTTTTCCAGATGGCCCAGGAGAAGGACGTCGACTCCAGCTACGAGCGCCGAGCCACTCTGGCAGGTCCAGGCCGCCTCTCTAGGCCCTCTGACCAAAGAGAGGGACTCCCAGATGTAAACTCTGGACTATTATCCTGAGCCTTCAAACTGAAGTGCATGTGTTTCATTTTAGTGCTAATTGACTGAGATCCATCAGTACTTTGGAGTTATTAGTTTTAACTGAAAAACCTGAGGCCCATGCCCAGTATGGCTGAACCGTGACACACAGTATGCAAGAATCAAATGCCGATAAACATAAAAAGTGTTTTCCCTGGAGAAACACATAAATCATCCTATGAAGTTAAAACACAAAATTTGAACTAAACTACTGAAGAAAGAAGAAATGAGGGGATGACATCAACAGAGCAAACCAAATAAAATTCTTGGTTTCATGCTCCATTCTTAAAGAAAAAAAAACAAACAGTATTCCCAATGCTGCAGGTATCAAAACCACAACAAATGCCATAGGTAACAAAAACAACAAATAAGCATCCATAAATATTTTGCAGTCTACTGTGTGTCTGCAGACCCGACAAAAACCAGCTGCATTCAGTCTTGAAAATATACCTGTAATGTAAATCAAGTATCCAACATTCCAAATACATGGCATCAAATAACTGAACATCCCTCTCTTAGATTGGACAGGAATCTCATCGAGTAACTTCTAACTTCTGATGATGAAGAAATTCTGTAGGATGTTTTTTTAAAATCAGTTCCCTTATTTCACAAAGGGTTTTTGAAGATCCTTCTAAGTGGTCTATACAGCTTCCTGAAGCTGTAAATATCAGTACTGGCAAGAACACTATTTCTCTCAAGCGCTGAATGTTTCAATGCACATTTTTAATGCTTGAGAGTTGTTACTATTATGTCATCTTTTATCCGTTAACTACTAAAGAAGATTCCAGGTACAACTACCATACAGAACAAGTAAAGTATATTTTAGAACTCCAGACACTGCCATTGGATTCACACAGATGAAACAAAACAAGCATACATTAAAAATGTACTTGCAAGAAGATGAAACACATTCTGCACAAGAACTGGAAGTAGGAAAGAACCATGGCTATTTTTATTCATTTTTCATTTTTGTTATACAACACATCTTCAGGATACACACGTTTTAGCTATGTTTGATCTTGCAGCCACCTCAACTCTTTAAGACCCTATTCCCATCTCCATAACAAACATCATCACCTTGGAAAAGTGGGGGCGGTGGGGGGGTGGGTGGAGGGAGGGAAACAAACCCAAAAAACCAAAAAGTGCCTACTGATCATTCTGAAAAGCCTCGTCTCCTAAAACCGTTACCTTTTAATAGACCTGATGTTATAGTAGCCCTTCGTTAAGTACAGCAGGCATAATTTTCAGTATACCTTTGCTATATTTTTCCTATTTAACAACAAGACATAGTACATGAGAACTCCATACAAACTGATTTTTTTAAAAAATCATAGCAGTTCTGAATATCACTTTATTCTTCTCATCTTTCCACATTTCAACTTACCTCAGATACTGGAGAAATCTGACTTCGGCCTGGCTGATTCTGCAGGTGACCAGCATCTCTCTCTGGCACAGAATCCACTGCATTGTCATCCTGTTGTGATTCAACCATTTCCATGGTCATCTGCCTAAAAGTAAGTACATATACATCTAAATAATGCAGTACAGGGACATGTATCGGGCACCTAGGGAGAAAACAGCAATTCCACACTATTTTGTATTTGGAGCAGACAACTAACAGAAAATACATAGATTTCTCTCAAAACTATCAGATTAACTGAAGTGCTTTCTTCCCATTCCCCCATATTAAAATACTCATTCATATAGCCAGGAGCTCTAAAACAAGTACTTTGGAAAGCTGCAAGGAGGGGCAGTTCTGGAAATGGTTCTCATGCACAAGAGTGCATGAGCAGACAAGCACAGAGTCCTGGTGTCCCGTGCAGTGTCGACAGTGGGGCTGGGAGCCCAGTGCTCTGGAGCGGCCCACCAACACTGCCTGCAGCAGGTCCCTTGTGCCTCATGTCTCCCACCGGACAAGGCTCAAGTTGACCAGCAGCCATGTGCTGCTGCAGCCCTCTTGAACCTTCTGAGATACCGACCACCGGCTGCGATCTATGCTTGAATTGTCTGTAAACTACTTGCGGCTCAAGACCCACAACAGTTCCTCTCGTTCTGCAGGTTTAAAAGTAGGGTAAGTTTCATAGAAGAATAAACAACTCCTTGACCCTCAATTTAAACTATGAGTTTAAACTCCATAGAGAAAGCTTCCAAATATATCTGCTATATAAAAATGCAATTACCTGGCAGTTGCTTTTCCATATTTCTTGGCACACTTAGTCATAATGGAAGGTGTGTGTTTTGAAACAAGAGCTTGGTTCTCTTCGGCTCCCTTTCTCTCCTACCAAACCCTGCACTGAAGGTGCAACATTGAACAGGTGATGTCACAAACATTGCCATGGCAACAGGTCAGTTTACAAACAGAGCAGAGACAGGACAGGGTCAGGCAGAGGCAGGCAGGATGTCCTGCGGGCACGCTCCCACCTACACCTTACTTACACAAGGAACTGAGGCCGCAAAAGGAAGATGTGATAGAGTTGCGGGATTTAAGAGGCAGCAAATCTCACTTTGTCGTGTTCAGTTACTGTAACTAGGGGACGGCAAGCCTGTCCGAACTCAAAGTTCAACTATTTCAAGAGGCTGATAGTTACTGCAGTTTCTTCTCATGTCTTACACCAAGAGATAGAAGAGATGGGGAAGGAAGTCTGCTATGTGCCTGACTCCGAGGCTCCTGATTTTAGTCCCACATGTTAAAAGTTAACTACACTAAATCAAATTAAATGTAAACCCAACTCCTTTTGCAGCACTATTTTACAGAATATTCCCCAATCTTGGAGGAGGTTGAATAATTTTTTTTTTTTTTTAAAATCACCCTTTTTGCCTAGAATAAAGGCATGAAAATATGAAAAGGAATCCAGCCAAATGACGCAGAGAAGCATTTTTCTAGCTTGTACTCCTCTAATGGTATTCTACTGACGAGACTTAACAGTACTACAGCTAGTGGTAGCCAAGCTCTACACAATTCATGATTTTAAGGAGTAACATTAGTATTTCTGCCAAAGAAGTTACCTACTCTATGTCAGTATCAATTCAGATTAGATTCACAAGGAGACATTTTACACCTAAAATCTTTCTACATTCCTGTCTTGTTAGTTACTGCTAATTACCTTTTCCCCTAGATACAAACTAATTAAAGATCTCCTGAAATTCACCAAAGTTGAGCAACTCTGGGGAGAATGTTTTCACCTAGCTTTCCACCATAATTTTCCACAACAAGGTGTTTATCTATTAAATAATTCTGATTTTATATATGCATTCAATATAACAATAATAATAAAAAAGTAGAACAAAAAAATGTTCCTCCTTAGTAAAATAGGACCATCCATAGAGTCTCAAATGTGAAAGCTCTTTCTGGTTCATGTAAGAATGCCTCCATAAGCTTCAGAACAGCTCACACACCAAGGAAGATTAAATAATGCACAGGTACTGGCAACATATTCATTGCAATATCTTCCTAGAGATGGGAATATAGTCAGAATTAATTCACTTTATACAGGCCTTGAAGTATTTTCTTATCCAAAGCCATCTGTCACAGATAACGTACTGCTGGGAAAAAAACCAAGTATTTTTATTCCCACTGAACGCATTCCATAGAAATTTTACCTGGAAAGAGCCGTTCTTCATGTTGTGAAAAATAGGGTTTAGTTTCTAAATTTTAGCTTAATTCTTCACTGACTGCAGAACACTATTAAAAAATTTATTTATTTTTACTACTCTGATTATCAGGATTTTTTTCCGAAAGTCTTTTCATCTGTTGTGCTCCAGTAACTGAGTTAGCAAATAGCTATGAAAAGAGGATAAGCACAGCAGAAAATCTAATAAAAAGTTACTCCTAGTATTTTACAAAACACAGCACAAAGGACTGTATTTTTTAGATTATCTATGTTAAACTAGAAAAACAACAGCAAGTATTATACATGCCAGTGAAATGACAAATATAATTAAGACTTATGACATACATGGAAAAACTCAAGAATTTAAATAGATTTTCCATCTTTAATTGTGTATATTCTGACCCTTAACACAAATGATTGCCTATTTTAAATCTTTAGCAAAGTGGAGTAAAATTTGAAAATTTGTATACTGCTTTTCATTAGCTTATTTTTTTTTTCCTGACTGCCATAAAATGCAACTGTTACCCTAGAACGCAGCAAAATACTCTTTCTAGATAAGGTAAAATCCACTTCTTTTTGACAACCTGGTAATTCTAATATGTTTGTAAACAGAGACTTGACTAAAAATGCCTTCCAAATATAAAGACCTAACTATAGCCTGTAAAACCAAAACCAAAATAACAAAGGACATAAGTAATTTTAAAAGATACACTAGTTATCTTGGCATAAAACTTCAATGAGAAAGATGAGTAAGGACAAAACGTAGCACATTAGTATCATAATTCAGGCACGTTACAAGATTGTGAATCTTCGGTAGACATAACCATAGGGGATTACTAAACGTGCAGGTGAAGGTCAGTTGCAGTCATTTGAGCCCACAGGGTCAGAAGTGGTACAGCCACACAGGGCCACATCACTTCATGTGGGCCTGCGCACAGCTCAAGACCACGCATGCTAAGAAACTCCTGAATTTCACAGTCCAGTCTGGGCTATCGCTGTCTCTAGTGCACTCTCATAAACTCTAAAGTTTCTATAACCCGAGTCGTACAGGTTTTGTATTTCCTGTATTATCTCATATATTGTTTTACCGTAAGTACAGTGTTTTTAATAAATATACAGAAAAATACAGAGCAAGATCATAACTATGTTTTTTTCTAACACATCAGTGATATGGACTGTAGTAAGAAACAGTTATTAATCTAATCCAGAAACTACCAACATAAACAGCTTCCACATGTATCACACTCAATCAACACTGCAAGGAAATGCTAACATATTTATTACTTTTAAGTTTCAAAGAAAAAAGAAAAATATTTTGCCAAGCACTTAAAATCCTTTATAAAAGTGTATCAGTAGCAGTACACATCACACTTTAAAATTTACAATACCTTCCTCCTATTCTAAAGGAAAACCAAGCAAACTGTTTTAAAGCATATGGTCTTAGGTGCTGTTTAAAATTATATAATGATTTTATTCATTGTATGATTAATTACATACAAGCTTTAGTCTTATACACAGTATTAATATATTCATTTCTTACATGTTCCACCTGGGTTGCTTACCATCATTGAACAGTAATTTTAAATATTGGTCTGGATTTTTAAATTAATAAAAAAAGTTATACCTCTCCCCTCCTATAAAAAAGGGGCAAAAAAATGGCTTTCCATAATGTAGGCAAAGATACCTGCTTCTTCCTACACAACAGCGAAGAAATCTTCAGGATCTGGCAGGAGGTTTAACTTAATTAGCTGGTAACATTTTAAGATGTATTAGCATGTGTTTACTGTAGCCACTGAGACTAGCATACAGTAGGTCAGTAGCAGGTAAATACTGATTAAGAGGATGTATATAGTGCACATCAAAAACTTCTTCAGCTGATAACAGCAGCATCCCTAACGGGACAATACTGACAGACAGCATCAGCTAAAGGAAAACATTGCCCAGGTGACCTAGAAAACTAGGAGTCACTTACAGCTAGAGATGTAAACCTTTTATATTTTTGTCCATAGATAAAAGGTTAAGGATAGCATCCCTATCAAGATGTGTTCTTGTGTAATAACAAGCACAAAAAAAAAATCCTTGCAGTCCTCCTCAATACTGCTGTTTGTTTTATGTCACTGAATATTAATATAAATATTTAACCCTTGTTGGTGAAGTTATACTGCATAAGCAAATTGGTACAGTATTTTGCATAACTGGAAAGTGTGACTGTCTAATTAAATACCCAGAGACATTTTAAAGACAACTTCTTTATTTCAACAATACTTTGTACATCAGAAACCGTTTACAAAGGTGGCTTATTACAAAGGAAATTGTAAGAGGCTACGAAATATGTTTCAGCCCCTGCTCCAAATCTCTTTGAAGGCTTTTATTCACAGGGAAGTTACTAGAAAATAAGGATGTGAACTCACAAACACCTGTTTTGCATTTATTGATGACCCCACAGTGAGCATGGAAACTCTCAGAATGCACTAGTTTCAGAAGAGCATTGTGGTTTCAAGTATGGAGTCTACAATCTGTTTTACTACACTGCTTTGTAAAGCACACCAACTGGCAAGGTGGTCACAGCATTCAGCCAGGTAAAGTGAGCGACAGTGCAACAGACCAGATTCTGAAAGTGTAATCTTTCTGTTAAGTCTTCAGTATCAGCAGAACACTAAGTTTCTTGTGTCTCCTAAACTCTAATGTGTTTCCTCATTTTCTTCCCCATTCTTTCCTTCCTAGAATATCTTAACGAAATACTCAAAAAAAAATAATTTTTTTTTAAACCCAACCTGCCATTACTTTAAGCCCCGGCATGCTACCCATCACTCTGCATCTGCCACCTCAATAATCTGGACAAGACAGCACTGAGTCTGCTGTGAAGGGGACACGTGGTCCCCGTTTAGAAGAGTCCAACCAGTCCCTGAATAGGCAGGAGGGTCACTGAAGCATCAGTATCTGTGGAATCGTTTAGCATGTGGCTCCACTCAGCACCAAGTAAGATGCTGACACAGCAGTGGTGGATGCAGACAAAACCCTCAAACTTTAAGCAAGACCTAGCACTCACGAAGCCCACTGTGATCCTCTCCCACCTGTCTTCCTGTCCCAGCTCGGAAAACCCTGCGGGCAAGGACGTAATCAGACCTACCGGACTAAGGGGAAAACGCCACCAGGCACCACGGCCTACCCCCCCACGGCCGGCGCTCTCCCCTCCGCCAGGGCACCCCGCCGGCAGCCGGGGCAGCACCCCGGAGACCCCAGGGACCCGCC
>WAAD01016951.1:11560-24470 GCA_013389945.1 Fregata magnificens | reverse complement strand
GGGGACAGCCGGCAGCGAGCCCGCCCCGCGCAGCTGGCGCCCGCAGCTTGGTTTTAAATTCTTCTGTTCACTGAAAGCACGTCCCTTACATCACTTATTCCTCATATTGCGTATTTTTCCTTTTGAAGTGTGACATCGCATTTTGTATTTATTCGGCTAAATAAAGCAGAAATTGCCAGAGGTACGGAGCGGGAGCTACGTGCGTGGTTCCCCGCTCGCTGCCACGGGATATGCTCAAATGTCATGAGTCATGTTTGGTTTGTACTGTATGTTTGAGCATTTCTTGTTCCAGGAAGTATAAGGCCCATATTCTCAGGTTTAATAATATTAAAACGCCATAAATGCTTGGGCGCGAAACTCTGTTACTAGCGGTGTGTTAACATCGTATATCTTACTGCTGTTCAGTATTTTACAAAGTAGTGTCAGAAGGGATTATACCACAGTATATTTTAAATTACGTGTCTATACATTACTCCACTTATGTTTTGAAGTTACGTAATGTATTTACCCATTTTTACATAATTTTTTTTTCTGTGAGAAACTATTCAATAGTGTGCTCAATAAGAATGAAAAACCTAAGTTAATTTCACATGACTCATTGTGTCCGAAGAATTGGAGGATGTGTGTGTCAGGACTGGTAATATGTCCTTACAGGTTAAATATTCAGTCTTATTCATGGAATGAAGAGAACCTAGGTATTGATTTCCTGTGTTTTAAAAAAAGCCACATAACTCTTATCTCTGACTTAATGAAAGATTAATTAGATTTATTTGCAAAGATTTTTGCCTTTAAGCATTTAAGTTTGTTAATTTGCCTCACAGAAGTTATTTAACACAGCTACCAAAATCACAACCTAGTGCAAAGAATACAAAATTTTTAATGTCTCTATGGCTTATGCAAGTTTTCAGTTTTCATCCTACGTTTCCTTTGTTGAAATATTGAACAACACCCCCTTCCTGTTTTGAGTTCTGTTTCCCTCCTTTTGTTTGTTGTGTATATTTTATGCATTTTTTCAGGGTTTTAAATAGCAGTTTTTCTTCCCATGATCAATAACTTTCTGGTTTGACAGCTAACCCATTAGGTACAAAATTGCTATGCCCATTCATCAAAAAATGTGCTTTACTAGAAAATGTCTGGTGAATTAGAAAATATTTGATAGAATAATAAGATAATCAAATCAGCAAGCTAGTGTAAAGCTGAGAACAACTCTGCTGAACCCTTTGGAAGAAATTCTGTCTTTGCTTAGTACACTCAAAAAGCCAAAAGTAGCTGTTGTGATACTGGTAGCACCTCAAAAATATTTTTGAAGGTAGAAGTCTGATTACAAACAGGAAGAAATTTCTAATGAGTGTGTTAAATAACAGAAACCACTGGAATGAGTTCTTTATAAACAAGCTGAGAATTTCCGTGGAACTCCTACAGTGTGAATTTGGAAATTCAGTTATTTTCTATTAGTTTTCAAGTAAGTCATAAGCGGCTTTAAAATGTTTAACTAAGAATTTATTACTATTTATACCTCTTGTCTCTGATAATTTCATGAAGTGTATCAGAGGAGTGAGTGAATTGCCAAAGGGATGTCGTCCTTGGTGTTATAAAGACTAACCAGCTTCAGCTCTTGACATGGCTTACTGAAGTTGGTCAAGTTCTGCCAGAGTTTAGTCTGGCCACAGGGCTGGTGGGCTGGGAGAGGAAGGCAATGAAGAGGAAGTGTTGCATTCTTACTGTGGCACAATATTTGTTAGCTGAGGCCAAAACAACCTTTGCTACAAAAGTGTGTCACTTTAAAGTCATGCTAAAATGGTTCTAATTTGAATGGTATCAATCCCTGATATGAAGCAATTTAATTTCAAATGCTAAGACCAAAAGCAGTCCGTAAGAAGACCGCATAGGTCAGGATTCTTTATGATTGTCATAATTTACATGAGATAGTACTGAACATAATTTTGAAATCCAGGCACTTTGCTGCCATCAGAATGACTACCTGGGCCGCCTTTTCTCTCTGACCTGAAATGTCCAACCTGATGCTATGTCCTGCAGATTCAAGGAAGTATCAATGATTCAGTAGCAGTTACTTTTTCATGGTCTTTTGGCTTTGGTGGGCAAAGTCAGAAGTTCTGTAAGAAGAAGTTAAAAGTGTAACTGAAAGAGCAATTCAAGCAGCCCTCAGTTGCCCCTGGCATCTCATTCCCACCCCCTCAGCTACACTGATGCCACTGCTTGGGCAACCCAGAACCCTGTCTGGGGAAGCAATTCGAGTTAGAAACAATATATCAAGAAAGAAAGTTTCTTTCAACCTCGATCAATGCTTCGGCCTGGTCCGCAGCACCATCACACGGAGAGAAGTACTACCTCAACAGAGAGGGGGTAATATATGAGCAGGGAGTTGGAGCAACCTCAGTGGGCACTGACACCAAAAGAAATGCGGTGCTCTTTGCGGAAAACATAAATACTTCACCAATGCATATTACATCAATATGAATGCCATCTATGTAATATTCAGACATCTGATTTTACATATTGGGTCTTCACAGCTATCTTTTAAATAGATTTTTGAAGGAATAGGGTTAAAAGAACCTGGTGCATTTCAGTTATAATCTTATGAAACACTTACGTAGTTTTCTTCTTAAAAAGTTTATAGATTGTCATGGCATAAGTCAAGACAGAAAAAGGGGTATGCTACTTATATTGTAGATTTCTTTTTAATTGGGATTCAGACATTTCAATATAATATAGGTTAGACTGGCAGAAAAATAGACTGGCATTCTATTTGAAATAATACTGATATTTAATAATTTTGCTTTGATTGTGCATTATAGAAATGATCCCAGTATTGCCATCTTGACTGATGTTTAAATGTTTGTTCTGTGATTGTTTTTCATCCTAGAGCCATTTGGTATGTTACATATATCTCTTTTCAGCCCATTCCACACCTACGCATCGTAAACATTTAGGAATGATGAAATATAACTTTTAGGTTAAAGAAAAACTTTTATTCAAATTATGTCTGAAATGCCCTAAATGTTATTTATATAAAGAAAATGATAAGTTATCGGTAGTTTATTATGCCAGAAATAATTCCCACTGAATGCTTAGCTAAAAAGATGTCCAGTAAATGTATTCTCACATAACACTTAATGAAGCTCACTGTTAGGCTTTTCTAACAGCGTTCTGTTTTTCTTCACTTACGCAATTTGATATTTGATGTCTACATCTTTGTCTCCTTAAAGATTTCATGTTTATAATTATTGTCATAGGTCGTAAATTAATTCCTTATTGGGTGTATGAACCTAGAAGAGACTGAATTACCATAAAATAATTGCACCACAGATCTCTTCGCGGACCAGTCACGTTTTAGCTGGTCATTAAATAACCCTACCTCTACTCTTTCATTACCTCTAAAGGAATAGAAGGACAAGTGCGGAACTTGTAGAGTGGTCACAGGAAAGTGCAGTCAACACACAGCCATTGTTTTCACAACTTATTTTGTAAGTGTGATGAAAGTCAGAAGTAACCAATACCCTCAAGCTGCAACAGAATCCTGATCCGTCTGAAACAGAGAACAGATTAGGCAAGAAGTACACTGTAATGAGTATAAAATATAAAATACTCTAATGAATATAAAATATAAGACTAATAATTTATTTTGCCTATTATTTTTTGATAAACTGCTAGCAATGCAAGAAAAATATGTATTTCAATTGGCTTACAAATAGGAACAGAAATGGCACACCCTTAAAAAGGCAAATATTGAACAGTATTGTAAAAGGTAAAAGCTTTGTAAATTGGTTTTTTTCCCCAAATGTATACAGGTTTTAAAAAAATGTTACACGTCTGTAGGATCATAAGTATTTAGTTGTGTTTCCTTTCCTAAACTATGTTAAGATGGAAGTAAGACTAAGTGACTGTGTGAGTAGCATAAGAGCAAATTACTGATCCTTTTCTTATTTTTCACTACTGCCCATGGCTGGAACCTCTGAAAATTAATACTGCCTAAATTAGTGCTGTGCTAAGGTACCGCCTTGACTTTTGTGTGTTGCAGAAGCCAGGAACGCAGGAAGGAATAGCCTTGAGGGTACCTAGGTACAGCTTAGTGAGAAGCCTGGCCTAACAGCTGTGAGGCTTTGCAGTACCTCAGCTAGCTCAACACTGCCTTGTGTCATGTAAACAACAGGATTTCTTTATTTGGAAGGCTTGGAGGTTATTATTGTTGGAGGGAGTATCAAGTACTAATCTAGTTCAATTTTTTAAAATACCATTACTTTGATTTTTTATGATTTTGATTTTTAATGATTTGATTTTGGATAATAACTTGCAGTAATGCTACAGTATTTTACACCCCAAAGCACAGATGTACAGTCTGAAATACAACATTTCAATGATGTGGTTTGTTTGTGTGGGTTTTTTTTTTACTTTTTTAGGATTTGTAATCAGAAATCTAATTTTATAAATACTAAACAGGAATCACAAGCGATATGCTACTATCTGGCATGTCCTGTAGTTTGAAAGGAGGGGTACTTACTGATGCACCAAAACATGCCAAAGTAAACCAGAGTACACTGGCAGCTAATCACTGCTTGAACAACAGCACAATCAACTGAAATGATTTGTAAATGTGTAGTTAGGTATTTGGTGTGGTGTTTATAAGAAAAGCTTTATGAGAAGGAGAATTGACACGATTCACAGTGTCTGTTTTCTCATCTACCATTCCTAGGTCAGGTCTCCAGCACTGTTCTCTCCCTGCACACTGGAGCCAGAATGAATTAAAAAAAGGGGAAGCCCATAGTTTGGCAAATAACTTGACATTCTATGAATTGCTGTGTACTCATTTGTCACTTACTCATTTCACGAGAGAAATTATTATAGTGAAAAAATAGTGTTCTGACTAGGTAACAGTATAAGGTGGCTGAAATGTTTAAAGGATTGACTGGTGAGTTCAACGATGGTATTTCTGCTGCAGCAGAAAAAAAGAATGGCATTTGAGATCTATTACATGACATTTTCTGATTTCCTCTGCTGAATAATGAACTTTATATAATAATCTCCTTATAACATGAACATAATACGTACTTCACAGTATTCTTAACCATTTACAATTTATTACTGATTGTAGAGATCTTTGAACTTCTTTGGTGAACAGTATAAGGTTTGTATAAAACATTATTTTGTACTAACATGAATATTAACAGATATCACTTTCCAAATAACCGCTTGAGTTCCATTTAAAATGTAAATACATAAAACTTTAGTATTAAAAGTCTTCTGAATAGGCTGTGTTAAAAGAAGTACGCAGAAAACAGAGTTTGCCAATATGAAAAACTTCCCGAAAGGTTTAAAAAGGCTCAGGTAGCTTAATGTGAACATGCTGTACCACAGGAATGTACATACCACAAAGTGTTTGCTGTTGTATGATCATGCTTTGCAGAAGATTTGTCCTGTAAAGCAAGGTAAGCCAATGCAATAATGTGGCAGGCACTAATACAGACATTGAAAAACTACCTCACACAAAGGTGAATGACATCAACCATTCAGATGATGCAGTAAGAGACAAACACATATAAAGATTTCATATTCATTCAAAAATATGCAACAAAAATATGAAAAAAATACTAAGAAGAATTTGCATTTGGTTAACAGTCTGGCTGCAGGCTAGATTTTCTAGCACCTGTAGATTGTTTTCCATGGGGGAGCAGATTTTTTTGTTGTGGTTGGTACACAGTTCTGTGTACTCAACTCTGTTACCGCACTTTTGTAATACATAATATCTTTGGGATTTTATGCATAGAAGCTAAGGCATGAAAACTACAAACATTAGCTTATTTATTATAGTAAGCTTCAGGGGTAGTTTTATATTCAAATTAAAACCCTGAAAGGAAAATCCCAATAATCAATTCAAACCCAGCCAGGTAATGACCCAGCCAGGACTCCTCCATTTTCAGCAAGTTAGAAAAAAAGTCATATAAAAGCTTCACTAGAAGCTCTTTTATTCTTTTTCCAAGTTTGTTTAGATTAGCAATGTGATACATACGAACACTGAAACCTCTTAAATGCCAGATTACTTGTTTGTTACTAAATCATATCTAATTCAACCTAGCCCATAACAAGTAAGTACCTGAGACATCTGCATTTGCTACACTCACTGAACAGGAAGGATATACAATCTTGTAATGGAACAAATGAAAGCTCTAAAACCTTTATTATTTTGATACCTCACATATAAAGCTATTTTATATCTGAAAAGTCCTCTAAGTAGAATCATTTAAATTCAGAGTTACTGCATTATAGGAGTTTTAGAACTCACTGATGTTTAAATACAAGTTCTAAATACACAATTGTCAATAATGTTACAGAACAATTCTTTTTAGCAACAATTTTTTTGGCAAAAAATATAGGAAAGAAAAATTACCTAGGGTTGCTCATACATACAGATAATTTGCCTTCTTATCTACAATGACATGAAAATAAGTTGGTGCCCCTTTTTAATAATGAAGGAAAAAATGACATTTGTGAATTTTTTTCAAGCAATCTCAGGTCCTGGGGAAGGACAGAACAAATCTGGGAGTTGAACTAAGCAGTTGATAGCTAACTCATAAATGTTGTTCGGGAGAGCTCAACTCCTGTTTATTTTCCTATTTCACGAACAAAAAGATGCAGGTTTTGTTGGTCTTAGTGTAGGTTGTGCAAGTTTAAACTCTTAAACTGCTATTTTTTTATATATTCAGCACTGCCATCTAGTGGACATGATTGCAGTGAGCGTCCATTTCTTAGACTTAAAGGGGTTTAAGCAGATAAAGTAGTCACACATTTAAAATTCTTCATAAACTTAAAAAAATGAAAGCGACAAGAATAATACTTTATTACTGTGGATTTTTATACTCCCAAAAGGTACGCTCAATTTATACTCATATTTTGTACGTCACCACATGAAAGACAAACAGCCACAATAAAAGTCTAGATTAAAAATAGCTGTAATGAAATAAAGGTTCATTCCTGCTTTCATTTATCTTGTTTTTAGAAAAAAAAAGAAAATTATTTTAATATTATCAGCACCAATAATGCAGACTGAGTAACTCATTTAGTGAAAATTTAATATAATGCGTATATAACATGAATAATCCAGCATGAACCTTGTGCACAAACTAAAGAATGTGGTTGCAAGGGAAGGCGAGACAGGTAACTTGCTCAGAATTTAGCAAATACTCTCTTTTTCTACATGAAAAAGGCTAAAGGATCTGTTACAGTAAAAATGGGATTTGAAATTGGAGGCAAAAAGAGCCGATAGCAACATGGAAGGCATCTGCAAATGAAATGGTGGTGGTGAGGAATGTGGGCTATTTACTGGCAGTTCGGGCTGCAGTCTGTAAAACAGCTTTTAAATAAAGCAGTAGGTCATACAGTGGCATATTTCATGTAGTGTTGGTATTATCATAGGCCTGTAGGATTCCTAATTTTGGACCAGAATAATACAGTGTTAGATGTAGCATAAACATAAACAAAATAGACAGCTCCTGCCAAAAGAATTTATTATATAAGAGGAAAGAAAACAAGTTAATACAGATAGGGAAACAGAAGTATCAGATAAGAGAAAACAAATGCATATAAACAAGGGGAATTTCAGGAAATATTGCAATACTGGTTAGAATGATGAACAGACTTGATAGGAGATGTAATCATAGAAATGTTAGATTTGTATACATGGTGTGGCAAAGTTTTAAGGTGGCATATGCATATACTACAAATTAACCTGTGTAGGTCACTACTGTAATCAAGAATTGATAAAGAATTGATAGGAATTTACTGAGCAGAAGTTGACTTCTCCGTAGGATCATCCTATGAAAACTTCCAGAGTTTCCATCTGTGTCCCCCGTCTGTGACTCCGCTAGCTACAGCCGCCAAAAGATAACACTGAGTCCAGGTTAATCTGGATTTAAAGTAGGTCTAGACATTTGCTGTCATCAAGAAATGTGGCAAGACATGGCTAAGGTTGCTGAACACACCATTCATTAATTGATTCAGCTTTGTCAAATGGTGACTTTCTTAGCTGGTATTCTTAGGCATGTCTGCCCAGCAGGCTTAATTCACCTGATCAACCTCTGGGTTTCAGCAAGTAGGAGCAGCCCCACTGTAGAGCTAACACTGAATTAAACTCACTGATGCATAAATCATGTATCCACTCACGTAAAGCACTGGTGCATACACACAAGTTTTAGTCTTGTTCTGAGCAGAGACATTAAAACCATTTCTTAATGGACTGTAGGAGAAGCCCTGTTCTTTTGGATATGCGGGCAGCACTATGGGAGTGATGGGATGACTAGCAGCACACGCCGTAGAGCTCACAGCACGCTCATCTCAGACTCCAGCAATACCCCACTGTGTATCTTCAGGTGGTAATTCTCTGACCAGCCTTGACAAAGAAACTTGATGAAAAGGGTATTCAGATTTTACAAAGTTTTGGGACTTAGAAATTGTTATTTCCTGAATACATTTAAATCTGAGAACAATTTTTAGATACCTTACATAAAAAGCCATAATGAATGTTCATGTTCTTCCTCCTAATTGTGTTTGCCCGATCATGGTTCCTCAACTGCAGTCTTCCAGAACAGAGTTCGCAGAAGAGGTAAGGATTTGGTACCTAACGTAAAGTCTGTGGAAATTGTGAATATTCACCATCTCAGAAAATCAGCACATGATTCTCCCATGCTGAATACCCAAAATTATTAGATTTCAAAATATCTTCCCTCCCGTGTGTCTATGTTTCCAGTTCACAACAGTTAACTCAGGACAATACTTCCTCATGTAACAGAAATTTAGAAAATATGTGCTGTGTAAAGTTTGGGTAGCGTACAGATAAGGATGCTTTTCACTAACTGCCATCTAACTTGTGATACCTAATATGATCTTGTACAATTAATACATTCGCACAGCATGATTAAATAGCATAATTTAATTGTGCCAGCATATATCTTAACTTGTAAGAGTTTAATTTTACAAGCCTGTTGCTAATGCTACCACTAAAAAAGAGCCTTCAAGCCTACAAAAAGGAGTGCCACAGATACAATGTAACACTTGCAGAAAATAACAAGCAATCAAAAGCTGAACGTTACAACCCCCCTCCCCCCAGCACACAGAAGAGAGTTAAACCAGCAAAATAGAAAAAGAAAGGGGTTTAGGTTGAAAATAGAGAAAGTTGAAATGGTGTTTAACATGTCTAGAAAGAGTTAATAAAACTAATTAAAAATCAGAGAAAATTATTGAGGCTTAATGAAAAAGTTGTAAGCACTGGAAATGAAATGGGCAAGGCCTTGATTTGAAAACAGGAAAAGGAATTATTCTCATATGAGTTTTGAGTAATTTGAACAATGGAGAGCTTTCTGAAATAAATGTCTGTTTTCCAGAAAACTGTGTCTCTGTAGATACTTATACTGTGCACTCTAAATGGATCATTTTTTTAGCTTTAATAAAACATAAATATTGATGCAGAGGAGTTTCTGGAGAACCTGCTTAACATGCATAGGTTTTATGGAACACCTTTCACATTAACATGCTTTTATTTTTCAGTGAAATGCTGTAGAAGCTTGTGTACCCTTGACATTCCATTTGCCCTTGTTAATTTTTCTATGTCACTTAGGCACTGCTAGAAAACCTGCCCCCAACACTTTTTAAATTTGAAATTTAAATTTTCAGAGATGAAACATAAGATTCTATTCCACTTTGACAGGAACAAAGTTGGATCAGCTATATTTAGCAGCAGGTGCTAGAGGGTCCTAAAGTCTGACAAGTATTAAAGGAATATATTCACAGCAGCCATCTGTAGTCTTGATACTATACATGTTTTAAAACAAGATACTTAAGGTGCAGTTTATCTGAACCAGTCTCACTAGGTTTCCTTTATAATGGAGCCTTGGATGCTATTTATCCCATCCTAATGTAGAAATCTAAAATGAGGTAAATGACTTGCCTCCTTCTCTCAGTATAAAAGGGGGATCTAAAACGACGAGCCTAGCTCCAGAAATCTGCTTTGTAGATGCAGAATTAGCCTATTTTAGAATCTCCTTACTGCACCTTAAAAAAATAATGTCACCATAATATCGCTTGCTACTTGAAGGCAAGTGTACTGAATAACCTCTGCAGTGAATGAAAACATTATAAACATTTTTGTATTTTGATGCTCTTTGGCTATATCTACACTCACGAATGGGATACAACACATCTGTAGAAACGAACTGTTGGTGCTGAGGACTTGATATCCACACTACATGATTTTCAGAGGTTTTACTTCAGACTTTTGATCCCGTGAACGTTAATAGTTGATCGGCTGGACTACCTGCTGATGTAATTGCCTGCTTATTACATAATTATGGACAATTTTTTTTTACAGCTGTCCATGTGAAGACCAGTGCCAAATTGAGAGCCTGAAATATTTGTTATTTTTAAAAATTTGAGGTCAGTTAGATACTTTTTGAATATACATAGAATTAAGATATTTTGGAGTACCACAATGATGTAAACCTCATACCTACATGCAGTTTTACAAAAATACAGATATACGTGCTATGACAATCTCTTATTCAATGTAGACTACAGAGTTAGCACTCCTGTCATATGTCTTTAGAACTTGATTTCCCTTTTTTATAATAAAGTGCCTCTTTATTCAAGCCATATTTAAGCTTCCTTCTGCAGAACTGAGGAACTGGACTTGACTTTTAATAAAAAAGCAGCCTAAGCAATATTTTTCCACAACCAAGGAAAAAAAGACATTTAAGAATTTGCAATCAGTGGTTTTATACATGCACATGTAGAAATACATCTCTGGCTATCATCCAGGCCTGAAGGAGTTTGTTCTGGAAGTTACAAGGAGAACTGTAAATGAATTTTCAGTCACTTTTCAGAACACAACCTCACTGTACCAGCTGTGTATTTCCAGTGTTGCTATTTTCAGTTGGAAAGGAAAAAAAGGAGTACCTGAATAGCAGGTAAAGAATAATACAGGTATGAAAACTCTCTTGCATAATAAGAGCAGCTGTATGGCATTTCCATGATTAAACAAACAAACAAACAAACATGTGGGCTGAAACCAAACACAGATTTCCCTCTGGCAGGAAACATACTCCAAATAACAGAAAAAGAAATCAGAATTATAAATGTGTTATATTTTGAGTAATGCAGTAATTATATTAGTAATTACTGTACTGAATTTGGTATTTTTTCTGAGTCACAGTTAATTTTCTTATTGTCCTCCTATCCCTCACATACCTGAACTTCCTAAGAGAAAACAGATCGAAATAGCTAAATTTATAGTGAGCTATTTTTAAGATTTTCTGAACACAGATACCTTTTACAAAGGAAATAAAAAGCATGTACTTAAAAGTATTTTGTATGATATAATGGTACACATGCACATATAGTAAGATTATATAGTAGCCTAAGGAGATACTACTTATTTCTTTGTAATCTAGTAATTGTCTCTTAAAGGATCTCTTAAGAGCAATCTTTTACCCACAGAAGGGATAGAGTTACTAAAAAGAAAATACTTTAAGTTGTTTAAATATGTAAGAATGGATGGGTTCAGGAGCATTAGAAGATGAAAAACAGATTTCCAGAAGGAACATGCTGGAAACTGCCATAAGAAAATTCAAGTGTCAGTTTCTGCAGCGTTGCATGTTACACTAGCCCACAGTTCATTTGGAGAGAGGGAGGAGAAACAGGCTTCAGGAATCAGATGTCTCTCTCCTGCTGTTAGGAATTACAATAGGTATCCCTCTGCCAAACAGCTTGCAGAGCCATGCTAAAGCGCCAAGGAAGTCACACTTTGGCCCCTAACTTTTTATGGTTTTACATGTTTTCTGAGGTACTTCAGAACCATTCTCTCTTTTCCATCACTCCCATAGCCCTTCCTCCATGAAAGCTGGAGATGGCTTTAAAACATGCACTGGTTTTGTCTCTGGGACAAGCCTCAGGAAACAGGCCCACATTTTCTTGCAAAATGGAAGGAAGCGGACTTTAGTTACCGCGAGTAAGCAGTGAGAAGAGAGGGAGTCGCGAGTGCTCTCTGAGCAGCAGATTGCTGTTCAGCCCTGACTCAGCGCAAGTCCCAAAGGTGTCTGCGTTATCGGACACAGGCCACCTCCGACACAGAAAATACGTGCGCTCAGAGCACGTGAAGACTTTGAACTACTTTGTCTCCACAGTGGTTTTACTTAGCTATTTCGAGTTAAAGACTTTTTGTTGCAGTTTTCCGCCAAGGAGCCCAAGCAGACAGCAAGGCCGGCGGCGGGCGCCTTGCCGAGGCAGCTGGAGCGGGATCTTAAAGTTGCTGCAGTTAAAAAGCTCGTAGTTGGATCTTGGGATCGAGCTGGCGGTCCGCCGCGAGGCGAGCCACCGCCTGTCCCAGCCCCTGCCTCTCGGCGCCCCCTCGATGCTCTTAGCTGAGTGTCCCGCGGGGCCCGAAGCGTTTACTTTGAGAAAATTAGAGTGTTCAAAGCAGGCCGGCCGCCGGCATACTGCAGCTAGGAATAATGGAATAGGACTCCGGTTCTATTTTGTTGGTTTTCGGAAACGGGGCCATGATTAAGAGGGACGGCCGGGGGCATTCGTATTGTGCCGCTAGAGGTGAAATTCTTGGACCGGCGCAAGACGGCCTAGAGCGAAAGCATTTGCCAAGAATGTTTTCATTAATCAAGAACGAAAGTCGGAGGTTCGAAGACGATCAGATACCGTCGTAGTTCCGACCATAAACGATGCCGACTGGCGATCCGGCGGCGTTATTCCCATGACCCGCCGGGCAGCTCCCGGGAAACCCAAGTCTTTGGGTTCCGGGGGGAGTATGGTTGCAAAGCTGAAACTTAAAGGAATTGACGGAAGGGCACCACCAGGAGTGGAGCCTGCGGCTTAATTTGACTCAACACGGGAAACC
>WAAD01016950.1:46992-59928 GCA_013389945.1 Fregata magnificens | reverse complement strand
TTCTAGACCAGATGATATCAGTAGAAATAGCATGCTGAGGTATTTGCTACAGCTGGGTACTATTCTCTGAGATACTGTAGAATTTTTGTTGTTGTTGTCGTATGGTAACATAGTAACTGTTCACTTTCACAGTCGTCCAGCAGTTGCATTAATTCGGAAATTGATAGCAGTGTTAGAATCTATTGAACGTCTGCCTCTCCATTTGTATGATACGCCAGGATCTACGTATAATCTTCAGGTAAATGTACAGTGATAACTATATCATACTAAGTGATACACAACTGAATGTTACATGTGAATTTCAGGAAAAGTTACACACATTAAGTCTGTATGAAGCATATTCTTGTAAAGGTGGATAAATTAGGTAAAGAACAACAAACTTTTGGGCATTTATTTCCTCTACTGCTTAACCTAAATATTTGGGTGTTCCTCTACTGTCACTTTTACACTGTGAAGTGAAAGTAAATTTTGATTGAAGAGATAATGTGTTTGTTCTTTCTTTTGTCTTCAAGTATTGTTCTCTTTATATGGGAATATGCCCCCTAGTAAGTATCCTTACTACTTGAACGAGCATTTTGTTGAAGACAATTATAAGACAATATATAATTATAACAACACAAATATTTATTTGTGATGACAAGGGATGGGATATAATGGTTAAAAGGGTCCCTTCTAGGGCTGTGTGTTCATTTGGTAATAAAAGACACCTGCAGGATCAGCAGCTTCTTACAAAGGAAAGCTGCAATTTGGCTAAAAATATTACTTGGTTTTGTCCAGTTTCTGTGGAGTCTTAATTTTTTCTATTTGAAAGCACGCTTCAGGATTTTGCAAGATGGCAGTGAAGTGTGAATATTTCTGTTTTGATGTTAAATTATTAGAAAATAGTTGCAGAAAGTTGCAGAAACATTGCTGCTATTGAATATTTTGAAAAATCATTTTCAGTTTTTATGTTATTGTAGTTGCTAGTGTACAAGATTTGGAAATGAAAGCTATGGAAACACATGAAAAGTGAGAAAATATTAGCTTGAATGTGTAATTGACTCATACATTGATCGTCATATTAAAGAATTGTTGATTAATTGAAAAGATGGAGTACTAGGGAGTTACTTTTTACAGCATTAATTTAGAATATAGTTTAAGTTGCACAACAAAAATACTTGATACGCCACTAAAACTGTTGTAGTGAAATATATTGCTTTTCTTAACATTACAAAACCTAAATAGAAAAGCCTCTATTAATGTTTAGCTTATTCTTTCAGATATTGACAAGGCGCTTGAGGTTTCGTTTGGAACGTGCTTCAGGGGAGACATCTCTAATAGATCGAACTGGTAGAATGCTAAAGATGGAGCCATTGGCAACTGTTGAATCTCTAGAACAGTATCTCCTGAAAATGGTGAGCAACATACCACACACAGAGTTCACAAGGAATGGTTGCATTCTGCATCTCTAATATTTGATTTCTTTTTATTCATATGTAGGTAGCAAAGCAATGGTACGACTTTGATAGGGCTTCATTTGTTTTTGTACGAAAACTACGTGAAGGCCAAACATTTGTGTTCAGGCACCAACATGATTTTGATGAAAATGGAATTATTTACTGGATTGGGACAAATGCAAAGTGAGTTTCTTCAAAGCTAAATATTTTGAAGTCAGACACAATAAACTGTGGTCCATGGGGCAGGGTGGGAGAGCGAATTCATAATGAAACAAAATCTGTTACAATTTTTTTAGGAGTGGGAGGTATCTTTGCTTTTACTGTTGATCAACAGAATTACATTTCTTTTTGCTTTACTTAAATAATAGAAAAATACAAATCTTTGAAGTTGTGTTGAGAACTTTTTTGTGTGCTTACCTAAGAAATGAAGGGGTGGGGAAGTTTGGGTCTTTGTTTTTGTTTGCTGTGGTTTAGTTTGGTTTTGTGTTTTGTTTGGGTTTTTGGGTGGGTTTTTTTTGTTTGGGTTTGGTTTTTTGGGTTTTTTTTTTTTTTTTTTTTTTTTTTTTTTAAAACCACTGTAGTAAAGTGATGTGTGAAACATCTCTAAAGTTATCTAATTATCTAAAATTATATTAATCATTTTGGTTTTTAATAAACTCTGCTGTAATACACAATTTACAGTAAATGTCAAATGTTACTGATACCTGGTTTTTTTAATGTAAGTAATGATTGAACAGTACATTTCTCTTTTTTTAATATAGAACTGCGTATGAGTGGGTAAATCCAGCAGCCTATGGGTTAGTAGTGGTTACATCCTCAGAAGGAAGAAATCTGCCTTATGGCCGTTTAGAAGACATCCTAAGCCGTGACAGTTCTGCTCTCAATTGTCATACTAATGATGATAAGAATGCTTGGTTCGCCATAGATCTTGGCCTTTGGGTTATACCATCAGCTTACACATTACGCCATGCTCGAGGTTATGGACGATCTGCTCTGAGAAATTGGGTTTTCCAGGTATCTAAGGATGGACAAAACTGGACGACTTTGTATACTCATGTTGATGACTGTAGTCTGAACGAACCAGGGTATGTCAGTGTATTTTATCACTTTTTACAGAACTGAGCTCAGTTAAAAACGTACTTGGCTGTAGACTAATGTGTACCATANAAAACGTACTTGGCTGTAGACTAATTTAATGTGTACCATAGGTGTAATAATGTAACCATATAAAGAAATGGTAGGTGATCTAAATTATCAAGGATGGGCTGGGAAATAAGTGATTCATAAGTTCTCTGTATGGTTCACATAATGGCATTTGTGCTTTTCCATCATTGTAATTTTTGCATTTGATATTTGTTTGAGAAAACAGTAACACCAGCACTCATCCAGAATTTGTCCCTAATGTTAATAAGTTTTATGTATGTTGTATTTTTGGCAGTTTTTTGATTTTTATCCATACATGATGAACATTATGGTTTTGTTTGCTTTGGTACTAAGGTTTGGGTTTGGTTTGGGGGTTTTTGGTGTGGTTTGGTTTTGTTGGGGTTTTTTTTTTTTTCCCCCTGTCTCTGACCCACGTCCCCTTTCTAATAAATTTAAAGGTCTACAGCAACATGGCCTTTAGATCCTCCAAAAGATGAGAAGCAAGGTTGGAGACATGTTAGAATAAAACAGATGGGAAAGAATGCCAGTGGGCAAACACACTACCTCTCCCTGTCTGGATTTGAACTTTATGGCACTGTGAATGGAGTATGTGAAGATCAGCTGGGTAAGAAAAAGAATGTGTACATCCTATTTGTTCTCTTAACGTGCTAATGAACATACAATATAAAAATCAGTGTGAAAAAGCAGGTTAACTTTTGCAGTGGAACTCGCTTAGAAACTTAGGCTCAAAATTATTCCCCATTCAATACTTTTAAGTCTTTTCATTTCAATTTACATTTCTTGTAGGAAAAGCTGCTAAAGAAGCTGAAGCAAATCTGCGAAGGCAGCGGCGTCTGGTCCGTTCTCAGGTCTTGAAATACATGGTTCCAGGAGCTCGTGTAATCAGAGGAATTGATTGGAAATGGAGAGATCAGGATGGAAGCCCACAGGGTGAAGGCACTGTTACAGGAGAATTGCATAACGGTGAGCAAGAATTGCCTGAATTTGTAAATGTTCGTAGCATGATTAGTTCATGTGGAATGGGTAGCATTAAAGTATTTCCTTTGTAGTGTCTTGAAGGAGTTGATAAAATTGTAATATTTTGGGGAGAAGGAACTCAAATACTACAACTGTTCTGGTCTATTTGTGCAATTCCATTTTAATGCATGAAAAAAGATTCTTGCTGTAAATTAAACTTTTGTAGAGCTTTGTTTAATTAAAATACCAAATTTTTATTTAGACATCTATTACAAAGAAGAAAAAGTATATGAAGGCGATTGATGCAAACTGATTGATTAAGCTTTGGGCCTGCAAAATCTATAATTACCTTCTTCATTTCTTCTAGCTTAGCATTTGCAATATTTTTCTTGACTTTTGTTGTATCCTGTACTTTTCCTACCTTGCTAGCTTCATTGGGATCATGTTGTTTTTTTTTTAATTAAAAGCATGAAAAGTAACTAACTTATGGAGCAAAATAAAAACCTGCAACAGCCAGGGAAGGTCAGTGCTCAGGAAGCTAAGATACTGAAGAGGGTCCAGAAGAGGTGATGATCTTGTCAGCTGAACATGCTTTCCACCTTTTTCCTCCTCTCCCCCTCTTTTGGGGTATATAAGACTTGCCTTGTTTCTGAAGCATCTTCAGCCACTTTTAGGCTCATTCTTAGCCAGATTTTAAACCTTCTTGTAGTTTGTTGAGTCGTCACCTCTCAAACATGGAGAAATGTCCAAAGTACAATGTCTTAAAATGTTTTTAAACTTTGAATCTTATTTAAGCCATTCAGTATAGCTTGTAGGGAATCCTGCCGTCATCTGTATATTGTTCTTATCAGATGCAGCAGTATCTGTAGCTACATTCTCACTTTGAGGACTTTAGGTAGTATTGGTGAGTGGTATTCTACTAAATCAGTGTTTTCGTTCCTATGTTCCAGTAAAACTTTCCCATTTAAGCATAGGTGAAATTGAGGTTCGTTTATCAAATGGTGATGCCAAACAATGTGAAATGGGTATCAGCAGACTCTTATTCCTGCCACAGTTGTCTTTCAAATAGAGTTTTGAAAATAGTAACCCATTGACTTTTTTGTCGTTATTCACAAGTTTAGACAAATCTTGAGTTGTTTTAGGGCTGTAATGATGGAGCAGTAAGACTCTAAGTACATAATATGAATTAAAAAATTGTGCAGGTTTAAAAGTGTTTGTAATTAATATTTTAGGAAGAGGAACTATTACAAAACAAGAACAGTTATTTAGTTATGTTTTTACAAAATACCCTGTTCATATATTCATAAAGGGGAAAAAATGATACTGTTTAACTACAGTATGGAACTTACTTCTTTTTTTGTTTTTGATAAGAAAGGCAAATAAACTGTAGAAAGGAAAAAATCAGACTTGCTTCACAACTTTACCCTTCAAAGTTTTAGTGACATGAAGCTATTGAGATATAGCTCATGAAGATGAAATAAAATTATACAAGCGTAATGTGATCTAAACCTGCTCATGTGGGGATGAGATGTCTACTTACTATATCTGAAAACTTTATCCATTTTTAAATACTCTTCCTCCAGAGTGATATTTCTAAATAGAAAATTGCCTGTGGTCTAGAAGTGATGACTTTTGGATAGTTATAAGGTAAAAGTGCACCTAAAAAGAATATTTTACTTCAAGTTAGCTCTCTTTTTTTTTTTTTTTTTTTTTTTTTTTTTTTAAAGAAAAATATGTGTGTACATCTGGACCTGACATCTTATTTTGAATTTCTGTCTGAGGTTACAGAGGATGACTGAGCTTTAGAGATTTTATTTTTAAAGAAAATGTGTATCAATTAAAGTAGTGATACCAAGTTTTGTTACAGTTAATATACAATAAGAAATACTAGAAGGAATTTTTTTAGGTGACTCTGTGCTACGTACTCAGCAAGCAAAAATAAATTGTTTTGGCCCTATTTCTGTCCTAGTTAGCTAAATTTTGATGTTACCTTCATTAGTGCAGATTTATTACATTTAACGGTCTAAAAAAACCTGTTACTCTAAATAATCATTTAATAAAGGAGTTGAAGAGTGGCATTTCTTTTCAGTGTTATTTTGGTCCCAGTATAAAGTTTCATTCTATGAATGTACTCTTCTTGCAACCCTGAAATCTAACTTGAAGTAGTCATTACCTGACTGCCTTAAGACTTTTCTTATTCATAAGAAATGTTTGAGTCTGTGTAAATTATTGAGCTAAAAAGCTGAGTATCAGTAAATTAATTATTTCACTTTATAGGGCAAGAATAAGAAGTCCCAAAGTAAGCAGTTTCATAAAACGTCTTCTGTTGGGTAAATATGCTTATCTACAAGCATCCAACAAAGAAAAACATTATAGAATGTCCTTGCAAGAAATACAATTTCTTGTCAGATATTAATAAAGTTATGATGATACATTTTAGTATACATTTCTGTTATTAGAGAATCTAATAAATTTTTGAGAGATCCTAGTAGGTCAGGTTCCTTCCTGAAGGAAACTTTACTTTCAGCTGGATTCTGGGACCCTGAAGATAGAGGCTGATGATTGTGCTTGCTGCCTCAGTGTTAACAACATTTTAAAATACCAAATTATTTAGATTTAAACACTTCCTTTTTAATTGGCATTAAGGGTTATTTAGTGATTTTATTAATTCAGACATGCAGCCCTTATGAAAAGCTGATCCCATGTTGTGGAGCTACTGTCTGACACGCTCCTGTCTGCTTTCTGCTGGATCTCACAAACTCCTGTCCCTTTCCAGGCTGGATTGATGTCACCTGGGATGCTGGTGGCTCTAACTCTTACCGTATGGGCGCAGAAGGAAAGTTTGACCTCAAGCTTGCACCAGGGTACGACCCTGATTCAGCGGCATCACCCAAACCTGTTTCATCCACTGTTTCAGGCACAACGCAGTCATGGAGCAGCTTGGTGAAAAACAACTGTCCAGACAAGACGACTGCTGCTGCAGGCTCCTCAAGTAGAAAAGGAAGCAGCAGTTCTGTGTGTAGCGTGGCCAGTAGCAGCGACATCAGCTTGGGTTCGACCAAAATGGAGCGGAGATCAGAAAGTGTAATGGAGCAAAATATAGTTTCAGGCACTGACGTCCATGAACCAATTGTTGTTCTGTCTTCCGCTGATAGTGTGCCTCAGGCTGAAGTAGGGTCATCTTCCAGTGCAAGCACCAGCACCTTAACAGCGGACATGGGAAATGAAAATGCAGAGAGGAAGTTAGGTCCTGATAACTCAATACGTACTCCTGGGGAGTCCAGTGCTATATCCATGGGAATTGTTAGTGTAAGCTCTCCTGACGTGAGTTCAGTCTCCGAACTGACTAATAAAGAAGCAGCTTCCCAACGACCTCTAAGCTCTTCAGCAAGTAACAGACTCTCAGTCAGTTCTTTGTTGGCTGCTGGGGCACCGATGAGCTCCAGTGCAAGTGTTCCTAACTTATCATCTCGAGAAACTTCCAGCCTGGAGTCCTTTGTGCGAAGAGTGGCAAACATAGCACGTACCAATGCCACAAACAACATGAATTTAAGCCGAAGTAGCAGTGATAACAATACTAATACTTTGGGAAGAAACGTCATGAGTACTGCAAGTAAGTAAGCTATGTTTATTTTTAATTTAAGCTTTTGTTGTTTCTTTGGCTTTCATTAGATGTAAAGAAGTTTGGATTCTGATGGCCTAATAGAGAAGTGAATTTAGAGCAGCCTCAACCTTGCGTGTACCTGTAGAACTCATGAAGAGCTCACAGAGTTCATGTCGGCTGGAAAGTGTTACATTGCCTTGTGGTGTCAGATTACACTGTGGTACCCATCAAATAGAAAATAATTTGAATTTGATATCTATTACATGCTTAGGAAGAGAGAGAGTATAGTTTAGATCAAGAGGCTGGAAGACTAGCAACAGTAGCTTATGTGGGATACTCTTGCTTTCTGATCTGTGTAGATTTTGCGTACTCACCTTGTATCTGCCTATTTCTGTTATTTTTCCATTTTCCTCAGGAAAGGCAGTTTATGCATATTGTGAAGTCTCTCAGCTTAGGAACTAAAAACACAGTAGAAAGAAAAAAGTAAACTGCAGTATGATGAAATTTTAGTAGATTCCTGCATTCTATCAGGCTGAAAAACTGAATGACTCTAATACTGTGTATGTTTTCTAAAGATAGTATGGTCATTAAGGCTTAGATTTGGCAAACTGTTCAGTCATATTAAATGTAAGGAAGTTTGTAGTTAACAGTGATTTAAATGGCATTATTTACATGCTTTAACATTTGCATGTTCTCAGATTATATGTAGGATCAAGGTATTAGCAGGTAAGTTGTAAACCTGCTTGTTGTGAGCGAATTCACTCTTCTGAATTTTCAGCATGCTCCCATCAGAGTTGTTACTCAACCAGCCTTGTCAGGTATTTTGTTCAGTGATGGCGGTAGTATTTTAACTGGAGAGCTGTATTTCATGAGGTAGGAAAGTTAGAAGAAGTAAGATTACCCAAGCCAGAAAGCACCACTCAGTTTCTTGTTAAGCTTTCATGCTTTTCTATGACTTCTGTGCTTCCTTATTTAAGAATGTGGTGTTTGCATTTAGCATTTCTAAATTTTTTTAATAGTGACTGTTTCCTTTTTTTTTGTTGGGGAATTTTTTTTTAATGTATTCTTACATTCATATTGTGATACCGGGGGGGGGAGGGGGAATGTTTGCAGCCTGCATTAAAAATGTAAATAAGATACTCAAGCAAAGATTTCTAGTGGTTGATCCCCTTTTAGGCAGATAGTCAGTGCCTCTGGTTCTGAAGTAGTTTTGTGCTGGGGGAGAGAGAGAGCACCTTTGAAAAACATAGTAAGATACTTCAACAGCATGTTTAACAGACTTTCATGAATGTTTGGTATCATACAGTGCTAAAGTTGGAAATAAGAATGTGGCAAATTAAAAAATCAGATTTAATATTAAAATATATTCATATTTTCAAATTATCTGTTGTGTAGGAATTATTTTGTTTTCTACATTTTATACAAATAGAAACTGTAAATGGGAACTTGTGCCCCAAAAAGAGATCAGAGACTAAATTTGAACAATCTCACCAAAGTTATATTAGAGCATTGTAAAAAGCTTGTACTGCCCCGCCACCTTTGGCCTGTCAAGGTTTAAAACAATCCAAAAAAACCCCAAAACCAAAAACCCCCCAAAGAAGTCAAGTCCGAAATCATGATTAGTGATGTAAGTCTCTTTGGATTTGCTGTAGTGGTTGCATTTAAAAACATCAGTATTTGCAAGGAGTTAAGTGATGTCTAGGGTAGCCTGTTTCAATTTGTACTTGAATTCAGAGCAAATGAAATGCTGACATTTAATGGCTTTTTCTGTTTATTATAACAGCAGAGAGTTTACTGTTATTAACTAGAAGTGGGTGGAAGATACGAATACTGAACACCTTATTTTCAAGTAATTAAATTGCTTAATTACTATTAAATTACTAATTTAATTATTTTTCAAGTAATTAAAGTTCTTAACAAAAGAAAAACCCTTTGGATTGGAAAATTTCCATCTGTTCGCAGACATGAGCATAGGCTTATTAACAACCCTAAACTTAAATTTCATTCTCTCCCTCCCCATGCATAGAAATAATTTCAGGCACTATACCTGCTTGGGNATCTGACAAACAACAAAAATAAAAAGTGTAACATTTATTTTTCTCAGAAAGCTACCATATGCACTTAGGGGAAGAATCTTTGTTGTATTGTGCCCTTCTTCAAGGGTAGTAACCTTTGCAAACTTTGATAATAGTCTGAAATTCAGAATTTAGATTAATTTTTTTTAAGAAAGCAGTGCCTCAGTTTACATAAGCTGCAATTAATGAAAGCTGCATTTAAAACCGCAAAACTTGCATTTGATAAATTTTAGAAAAGGTAGATAGAAGAACATAAGGTTTACATTTAAGTATAGGCGACCCCTCAAATTTGCACGTGCAAATATGTGATTAACCTACTGTGTTTAAAGGTAAGCATGTGAGAAAATGTTTTGAAGATTGGGATGTAAATGTGTAGTTGCACATAGGTATGACTTATACTCAGTTATGTACACTACCTAAAATTCTTTCTATTGAGTTTACAGTGAATTCAGTTGTTAACTAAAATGCATTTACTGTGTTTTATTTAAATGTGCAGTAAGGTAGCTTCTTAGTTGTTGCTTGCTTATTCTGAAAATTATTTATATAAATCATCCAACATAAGTGAGGTATTCATTCACATGTTTCGTAGTACTGCCAACTCAGGCTTGTTGCCCGTCATGAACAGATGTGCTAATAGTTGTGTGAAAGATAACAGGTCAGAGCTGCTTTAGGAACTTTAGAAAAATGCACAAAAATCACAAGTTTCACATTTGTCTTGGTATGTTCTGTTCTCAATTCATTTATATATAGTTAAACTGTTTTCCCTGTATAATTTTAATTCTATTGCTGTTTAGAGGTTAAATTACATTTTTAGGCTTAAAGACAGACACAGTATTGGAATAACAGATTTCAGAAATACTTTTCATATGTTGAAAATGAAATTAAGTAATTTCAGATTTACAGTGGGATTTGGGGATTTATTTAATAAAATTATTTGTTTTAAATGTATGCAAAGGAATATGCTCAGAAGTGAGCATCTGCATTGTAGGGTGCACTTTTGCACTGGGAAACCCTTCCCTTTTAGTCTGTTATTCTTTATCGTAAAATAACACATTACATCTGATGATAAGTTTTCAACCCCAAATATATTTTTCAACACAGGGCTCATGCATGTAAATTGTACTCTTCAAGTCATCAAATCATTTATTTTATCTTACCATATCTTTATCTATAGCTTCTCCTCTTATGGGTGCCCAAAGTTTTCCTAATCTGACTACAACTGGTACCACATCAACAGTGACCATGTCTACATCCAGTGTTACTAGCAGCAGCAATGTAGCTACAGCAACTACAGTTTTATCTGTTGGTCAGTCGCTTAGTAATACTCTAACTACTAGCCTAACATCAACATCTAGTGAGAGCGATACAGGTCAGGAGGCAGAATATTCTTTATATGGTAAGTTTCACTTTTAAATGAACATAAGCAGACTTCCCATTAATGATTTTTCCTTTTCTCCCGTTGTTATGATTTTCTCATGTAGTAGTTTATTTACTGAAAAGTGTTTGAAAGTTGAGCTGTTCATATGTCACTAGTTCTGTAAGGCAGTAAGTAAAGTAATGTTAACATAGTAGTATTTCCTTATGTTTTCAGGTCTTTATTTTCAGCAGTTTCTATCCCATATTATTATTATTTATGGTATAGTTTATTTAGACACTTAATCTTTTCCTTAATCAAATGAGTTTAGTATCTAATGTAGTTTGCATATGAGCCTCTAATTAAAATCAAAATGTTATTTCTCATTGTGTTGTATAGGCGTGCTACATGCTCAGTGTGAGGTACCTTGTATTACTCAGTGATTGAGAAGCATCCGCCATTAGGCTCATTATACACTTAAAATGGTATATGAGGTTCCAGGTATTTCAATCCCATAATAGTAATTGCAAAAAATTTCGAAGGAACACAGAAATGAAGATGACACAGAGAATGGAATGATATGATTTGAGGAACAAAATCCAGAGTTACGTGGGCACTATACACTAGAAACAGATATTAGGACAGAAGTTATTTGCAGGATATGAATACTGTGAAAGAATATTGTAGTTAACTAAGTTGATGAAATGAAGTCAAGAAAAACCTGGGCTAGACATGGGAAAATACTTCCTAATGTAAAGTTTATTGGATTGTGAGATGTTCTTGAAAGAAAAGATACTTCATTTGTTTAAAATTTGATTGGATTAAGATTGTGTTCTATTTTGCCTCTCCTATAGCCTATTGAAATTGCTTGAAAAATATCTGGTAATTTCAATGGATATTGGAATTGAGCTGCTTGGAGGCGGTCGATTAAGATATCTGCATATGCCATCTCCCCTTATTCTTTTAACTTTTAAGTCTCATTTGATATTTTGTTTGGATGACAAGTCTTAAAATATATCATAAAGAACTGGGCAAATAGAGTTACCTTAAAGTTTCTGTTGGGGTGTTGACAACAACTCAAAGGGTGTTTGGGTGGTATACATAGTTTATATGTGTATAGAAAAATTGTAAAAGTTCAAAGATTCATCCCAGTCCACCTTGGATTGCTATGAACTTCTTTTCTGGTTTTGGGGGGTTGGTTTCTAAGTCTTAGTACTAGGAGGGTGAAATTGAATTTTATATCTGTCTTCAGCTTCTTGTTACAGAAATCAATTACAGAAATCAATTACAATTGAATCTTCAAAAATCTCACTCTTAAATGTTTATTTTAACTGTACTTTACTTTGTAATTTGAGGTCTAAGCCACACATTCTTAGAGGAAATTACATCACTAACCTGTTTTTAAAATTAATTAAACATAAAATCAGACAGTATGCATTTGTGTACCATTTTTTGTGATCTTTTGTAATTTAAAATAAGTGTAATTATAAAATGTTTGATATAAGCAAATGAAAAACTGATCACTTGCTGATCACTCTTAATTATACACATGTTAAGTGCTTCTTTTGTTAGTTATGCTATTGACTAGACCCCTGGACTTTTTGTCAGATGTATGCTTTTGTTAGAGCTTTTAGTCTTATGCCATAAGCAATATTTTCATTCTCTCTTTTTCTTGTTTGTGAGATTTGTGTTTTCACTCTTCCCAATGCTCCTGTTCTTTAATTTTTGAAATTTTGCTTTAAAAGTTATTCTTGTCTTGTTCTGTATGTAAATATATATATATATATATATGTGTGTGTGTTATAGATTTTCTTGATAGCTGCCGAGCTAGTACTCTGTTGGCAGAGTTAGATGATGATGAAGATCTACCTGAACCAGATGAAGAAGATGATGAAAATGAAGATGATAACCAAGAAGATCAAGAATATGAGGAAGTTATGGTACAGTATAGTTAGCATAGATGATGTCTTAATTGACTAACAGATGCATTAAAAATCCAGATTTTTTTTTTTTTTTTGCAATATTCTAGCTATATATATCCCTAGCTGGGATCCTAGCTATAATCTTTCCATTAATTAAATGTATTTAGATTTAGAACAACTAGTTTTGAGTACCTATCCATATTCTAAATGAATTCTAAATGAAACGCCGAAGTTGAAATCATGTTATACTTTTCAGGGGCTGCAGACTGAATGCTAATTTATGAAGACAGTTCATTGTGCCTTTTCCCTATTCTTGCATATATTTTGAGTATTAAGAAACCTGTTTTCTCGTGCATTCAAATGGGTGTGGTAAAATTGCAAGACCTCACTAGATAGGACAGCTGACAGGGCAGCTCTCTCTTTC
>WAAD01016950.1:34145-46957 GCA_013389945.1 Fregata magnificens | reverse complement strand
CTACACAAATTTGATTGTACCACCTTCAACGTTTATTAGAGAGAAAAGTGGTTTTGAACAGCAGCACACCCTGAGACCTTATAAGTCAGAATTAACATCTTAAAAACAACTTGGGAACAAGTTGACAGATAGTAGAAATGATGGATCACTAGTTCACTGGCTGATGAAATGGTATAAATTCATGGGTAGGCTGCTGAATTTTGTAATGGTGCAGTTGTTCAGGGATCTGTTTAACTGTAGGCCTGTGTGAAGCAAACTGTAATAATTTAAGTATGCCAGAGGAAATATCTCTTTTTTAAAAAAAAAAAAAAAAAAAAAAAAAAAAAAAAAAAAAAAAAAAAAAAAAAAAAAAAAGACAAAACCCAGCAGGTTAGTCCACTTGGGTCTTGCCTACATTATTGTGAGTTCTGGCTTTTCATTTCGTTCTTCTTCAGTGGTATGATGAATGCTTGATCTTCTGCCACCATTGAAGTGATCAGAATGGATACTGCAAGGTCTAAGAGGAAAAATATTAGCTTTTACTAATGATAATTTAATGTTTATTACATAAATGTAAATACAGTTTTATGGAATTATAGAACCTTCCTCTTGTAATTAATATGCACAACTTCTAGTCATTTGAACCAAAGTATTTAGCACTTTAACCTACTGTGATTATGCTTTTAATAGAAACTCAAATACATTACTAAACATTTCATTATTTCACCTTCTGCACAAAGATACAAAGTTAGGAATGGAAAAGCCAGTACTACTTAAATGGATCTACAATGCAAACAACCACCTTAGTTTGTAGATTGTTGGTCACTTTTCAGAAATTACTGAATGGAGTTACCATTGTTGTTCATGGGAAGAAGCAGAAATAGCTAAATTAGTCTTTGCTTAAGGTTACACAGCAAGAATCAGATCTGGAAAGTAAAATTTTCCTGTCTTGGGTTCTAGTCCTGTTCCCTCTGATATACTATGTAATTCTTCTCAATGAGGAGTTGAACAGATTAAAAACTTGATGTAGAAAAGTCATAAGCAATTATACTTGCTAAGGCTTATTAAAACACATATTTCTTCCCACCGTCATAGTTCCAGTTTTTTGGTATTTGATTTAATCTCTGGATAAAATGTGTACACATTATATATCAATATATGTATACGATTTCAAAAAAATACTTCTTGGTTTCAGAAAAGTTAAATCAATGGTGTCAAAATAAACACATTATTTGCTATTCCAAAGTTTGTGGAATACACAAAATATCTACACCAAGTTTGCTGGTCTACAATACTCTGTATTTCCCTATGTTCTGGTGCTTCATGGAAAGTTTTTCATTCTTTCCAGAAATTGGAAATACATCTGTTGTAAGGTTAGCCCATTTATCTTGATTTCTGTATGTCTATGGTTTTAATAATTCTCTTGATTCCTACTTGACCAGTTAAATGGAACTAATACTGTTATGTGCCAGCTTTGATACCTTTTGTGTCAATTTTAGTTTACATGACTGCTCTATTCCCTAACTATTAAATTTTTGATCAAATGATTCTTTGTAGCAGAATCTAAAAAACAACTACTTTTTTTTAGGAAGAAGAGGAGTATGAAACCAAAGGAGGCCGTAGAAGAACATGGGATGACGACTATGTATTGAAACGGCAGTTTTCTGCTCTGGTTCCTGCTTTTGACCCAAGACCTGGTCGTACTAATGTTCAACAGACAACTGACCTAGAAATCCCTCCACCTGGTATGCTGACAAGACATTTGTGATACTTGATCTGGCTTTAGGATGGAGCCTCACTATTAAGGGCCCACTGGGCTCTGGGGATCCTATCACTATTAACTAGAACAACATGCTTTTGTGGCTATGTGGCTTTTCTCTGTTTGAATAAGAGTTTCATCTACCTCAGCAGGTCCAAACATTATTGAGGGAAAAGTAAATTAAATGCTGTGTAAAATAAGCATACTCATGAATTTAACTCAGATTAGTGATAAATCTCTTGCTATGTCTGGTTCCACCTTCAGGGAATAATCTGTGTGTTGAGCTACCCAGAATAGCTTTCATTAGAACGGGCTTGTTGAAACAGTCCAAAGCAGAGGCAAGGGGAAAGCTAATACAGTAATTGAGCGGTCCGTACGAGCAGCAGCATAGCGCCTGATCTTACTCCTTACTTCATTCTTGTTTAGCAGTGTGGGTGTGGTGAACGTTTATTGCATAAGCTAAACCTACGTATTCCTTTATGTGGAAATGAGGTGGTGTTGATTTTGATGAACTGAAACGAGTTAATACAACAGGAAGATACTGTGTATGAAAAGAAGAATGCATGTACTGTGATAATATTAAAGGGGATGTTATCAAGACATAAGGACCTATATGGATTTCAAAAATTCCTATTAGCTTTATTCACATAGAGAATTGCTGCAGTTACAGCCCTTAGATATAGTTCATAGTTACAAGTCAGTATCGTCTTTTTGGCATGTGTGCAGGAACTCTTCACACTTCCTTATTGAGCCACTTTATTAATGTTTAAGCCAACTTGTCATGCGTTATGTATTTTGTATTAACGGCTTCTCAAATGATTTTTCACATGCAGGTACACCTCATTCAGAACTCTTGGAAGAGGTTGAGTGTATGCCTTCGCCACGGTTAGCACTTACCTTGAAAGTTTCAGGTCTTGGAACAACTCGAGAAGTAGAACTGCCCTTAACAAACTTTCGATCTACCATCTTTTACTATGTACAGAAATTGTTACAGCTTTCCTGTAACGGCAATGTGAAATCTGACAAACTTAGACGTATTTGGGAGCCAACATACACGTAAGCTTACAAGTTTGTTATTCTGTGTAGAGAACACTGTGACCAATGAGTAAATGGGTGAGAAACAGTGTTAACTTTTTCTTCCTCCTCTGTAGGAAGCAATGCTACAATTAGTTTTTCTTGCATTTATGTCAGGATGTTCTTACTGGTTTTAAAGCTAGTGCTGTGACCACAAAACAAAAAAGGTCATAACCTCTAATGCTCAACTGTGACTTGTTAATAATATTTCACAAGTCAAGCAATTGACCAAGAGAGTGGAATTTGGTCTGCTTAGGGATCTGCTTGGAAGAATCCCATGGGGATATAGTCCTAGAGAGAAGAGAGGTCCACGAGAGATGATTAGTTTTTCAAGGATCACTTCTTCCAGGCTCAGGAACAATCCATCCCAATGTGTGAGAAGTCAGGCAGAGGCAGTAGGAGAACGGCATGGTTGAACAAGAAACTCCCAACAGAACTCAAAACATAAAAAGGAAGCATGCAGCAGATGGAAGAAGGGTCAAGTGACCCAGGGGGAATATAGAGACATTGTCCTAGCATGAAGGTATGGGATTAGGAAAGCCAAAGCCCATCTGGAGTTGAATCTGGTGAGGGATATGAAGGGCAAATGGTTAAGGAACACTTAAAGAAACAGGACATACAAGTCCATGGGACCCAGTGGGATAAACCTGTAAGAGCTGGCTGCTCTTAATTATCTTTGAAAGGTCATGGTGTTTGGGAGACATTTCTGAGGACTGGAGGAAAGCAAGTGTCACTCCTATCCCCCAGAAGGGCAAGAAAGATCTAGGGAACTACAGACTGGTCACACTCTCCTTCATCCATGGAGTGGTGGTGGAAATAGTCCTGGAAACCATTTTCAAACAATGAAGGACAAGAAGGTGATTCGGAGTAGGTGGCATGGATTTATGAAGAGGAAATAATTCTTAACCAATCTGATAGCCTCCTATGATAAGATGACTAGCTCAGTGGATGAGCAGAAAACAGCAGATGTTATTTTCTTTGACTTTAGCAAGGCTTTCAACAGTTTCTCCCTCATCAACAAACTAATAAAGTATGGACTAGACAGTGTCTGAAAACTGCCTGAACTGCCAGGCTCAGATGGTTGTGATCATTGGTATGAAGTCCAGCTGGAGGCCAGTCATTAGTGCTGTACCCCAAGGGTCGATACTGGGTCCAGTGCTTTTTAACATCTACATTAATGAACTGTATGGTGGGACTGAGCAGACCCTCAGCAAGCTTGCAGGCAAAACAAAACTGGGAGGAGTCATTGTTGCACCAGATGGTTGTGCTGCTTTTCTAAGAGACCTCATCAGGCTGGAGAAATTGGAAGGCGGGAACTTCGTGAAGTTCCACAAAGGGAAATGCAAAGTCTAGCAGCTGGGGAGAAATAACTGGTGGTACAGGCTGGGGGCCAACTGGCTGGAAAGCAGCTTGGCGGAAAAGGCCCTGAGGGTCCTGGTGGACATAAAGTTGAACGCAAGCCAGCTATGCACCCTGGCAGCAAAGGAGGTCAGCAGCATCCTGGGCTGCATTAGGAAGGTTGAGGGAGGTGATCCTCCCCATCTGCTCAGGACTGGTGAGACACATGTGGAGTGCTATGTCCAGTTCAGGGCTCCTTAGTACAAGAGAGACATGAACGCTGGAGTGAGTCTAGCAAAGGGCTGCTAGGGTGATTAATGGGCATCTGTCTTACAAAGAGAGTCTGAGAGATCTGTCTAGCCTGGAGAAGAAAAAGGCTTGTGGGATCCTACCAATGTGTATGAATACCTGATGGGAGAAAGTAAGGAAGACAGAGCGTAGGCTCTTTGTTGCGACAAGTAAAAGGACAACAAGAAAATGGCTCAAATCGAAATACGGGAAACTCCATTTAAACATAGCATTTGAGCAGGGGTATTGGACTAGGACTCCAGAGGTCCCTTCCAACCTCAACTATTCTCTCTACCCTAATTTGACCTTACTTGCTTTATAGTAATAGACAGAAATTATAAGACTATATGATTGTGTGTATTTTCCACTTACTACACCAATGTAACTTCTGTCATGCTAGAAGACTAACCTATATGAAAGCAAGAACTGCAGTAAGGTGGTTGCGGGTTTTTTTATCTTTGTATTTTCAGATTTCAGCACTGCTTGTGTGTTGCACCTATTTTCTGCATTGCCTTGCATCAAAAATTGTGTGCTGTAACAAAACTATTTTCTAGTTAGAAAGCATGAGAAATAGTTGCAAATGTGCATATCTCCTAAGTTAATACACAGCAAACTACCCTAGAACTTCAAAATTTCAGAGCTGGTGCATGTGTAGTGAAGAACCTAAAGTTTGGGAAATTTGCACAATGAAGGTTGTTGGATTACTTAGACCTCACCTAAGGAAACATAAATTAAATATTTTGCAAGATAAATATCAACATCACGAAAATTAAATATGAGTTTAAGAACTTTGCTGCATCAGGGTATCCCAGATATTCTGTGCAGCAAAGAGCAGCTGCTATTGCTGGTTTACATAATGTTATCTAAGTGTCATTGATGTCTAACAAGTCAATGTATAACTTCAGAATTTAGAGGATGTGCTATGAGTATGAAATATTAACTCATTGTTTTGATATCTAGAATCATGTACAGAGAAATGAAGGATTCTGATAAGGAGAAAGAAAGTGGAAAAATGGTAAGACTTCTATGCCTTTGTGTATGTTTTTATGGCTGTTTAAAGAAAAGCAAAACAAATCTTGTTGCAGTTTTTGAAATGCTACATTAAAAAAACTAACAGTTTTCAATTACTTAAAGGATATGAGTGAGTATATTTGTAAATGCATGCTCCTTTAAAAAAGACAATAGGTAATGCATGTGAAATCTTAAAGACTTTACAATCAGGAAAAACCAACATTTGGTGGTTCCTGTTGTAGGGTTGCTGGTCAGTAGAGCATGTGGAGCAGTACCTTGGCACTGACGAATTACCAAAGAATGACTTGATAACCTACCTGCAGAAGAATGCAGACTCAGCTTTCCTGCGCCACTGGAAATTAACCGGCACTAATAAAAGTATTAGGAAAAACAGAAATTGCTCCCAGCTCATAGCTGCATACAAGGTATATGTCTGCATCCAAACTTTTTTTTATTATGAATGGCTGTGTGCTTTGTTTTGCAGCTTTAAAGATTCTTAGGGAGGAGGGATATGACATGGATAGGAAAGTTGAATGTTCACATGCCAATATGAAGTTTAGTTTTTGCTGCTCTTGTGGTTTGGTTTTTTTTTTTTTTTAATGTCTTCTGTTAAATATAGTCATGTCAGAATGCATTTGAATCATGATTTAAACCATCCACAATTTAACCAAGTGTTGAGGTTAAACACAGTAAGCATTCTGATTTTTCAAATCATTGACTTGGAGTGTGTGATCCTAAAGATAGTAACACACACAGTTTTCATTCTTAACAATTCTTTTTTTTACAGGATTTTTGTGAACATGGATCAAAATCTGGATTAAATCAAGGGGCCATTTCTACTCTTCAAAGTTCTGATATCCTTAGTTTGGCAAAGGAACAACCTCAGGCCAAAGCTGGTAGCGGGCAGAACTCCTGCGGAGTAGAAGATGTTCTGCAGTTACTTCGCATTTTGTATATAGTTGCCAGTGACCCTTACACAGCACGAACTTCTCAAGAAGGTAAGTTAGTTATCTAGCAGAGCTTCTTAAATTTTTTAATGAAAACAAAATAAAGGAAAAATTTTCTCTTGATATTTTCAGAAGGAGATGAGCATCTTCAGTTTAATTTTCCACCAGATGAATTCACAAGCAAAAAAATTACTACAAAGATTCTGCAACAGATTGAGGTATTAAATTCATGTATTGTGCACAATGTATATATGTAATATTGTTTTTAAGACTCTATTATACTCTTCCTTATTTTGACTGTTGGAAATTATTAGCTTTTTTGCCATTTTGACTTTTGAATTGTTTCATGTGATATTTACTTCCTTGTATTTTTGCATGAGTAAATCTGTAAGAACAGGCTAGTCCGGAAAAAAAACATACCAAGAAAAAAGTTGTAATAGAATTGTATCTTTTGGTTATGAAGAACCATTTTTTTTTCCTGCATCAAACATCGATGTTACCATGTATATACCAGTACATACTGGTGTATGTATGTCTGCCTGATGATATTGTAACAAAGGCAATTAATTGTGTTAGGGTTCACAAATGTTTTGTTTACAATACATTCCACACAAAGCTTTTAAAAATAGTATTTGGAAAACATATTCTTGGTACTAGGTCAGTTAGATGCATTAAAAGAAAAACTTTAAGATGTAGTTCTTCAGTAGAACTACATTTTCTTTAACAAAGATTTAAAGAAGATGAAGATTCTTGACTTGCTTGGCTCTTGTGTGCTTTTTGAGGTTTTTTTTGTTGTTGTTGCAGTTAAGTTGCCCTAATTATTCATTTTAAAAAAAGTTCAGTTTTTCATGTTCTCTTAAAGGCTGTTCACCCTGAATATCTTTGTAGTGATAATTTCTGCAGTCTTGTTTGTTATACTTGTATTTTAGAAGGGACTATAGTAATATTTCAGTGGGGATCATCTTTACTACCACCAAGTTTCTTTTGTGTCTTCTGGTGTTGAGGAGGTAGTATCTAATCACTTTTGGGCAAAACTCAGAAGTAATTCTCTTCAGGTAATTGTGTACTCAGATCTCCCCACAGTGCTTTGAGTAGTACATATCCCAGAGATTTATTACAGCTCTTAGTGTGTGTGTGTGCCAAAGCACCCTATGTCCACTCTTGAGTCCTAGAAACTCTGTGAACTTCTCATTCATAGCGTTTAAAAGGGGGGGAGGGGGGAAGTAGCAGTTGCTGAGAAGGAAGAAACTTGCTCAAGCACAGGTGAAAACCCTGTGCTTGGGTGTATTGGGTGTCTGTGTACTTAGTTACAAACTTGTTGGGACAACCCGACTCTAATATTAGACACTTTTTTTTTTTTTTTTTCCCTTGCATTAAACTACAGGAGCCCTTGGCACTAGCAAGTGGAGCTTTGCCAGACTGGTGTGAGCAGCTAACAAGCAAGTGTCCTTTCTTAATTCCGTTTGAAACAAGACAGTTGTACTTCACATGCACAGCATTTGGAGCATCAAGGTAAAAAAAAATAGACTGCTTCTATTTTTTTTTAATATAATAGTTTTTTTAATTGCTAATTCACAGAAGGACCTTATCTTAACAAGATACATTTTTGCTTGCCAAATGTAAAGCATTTTAGACAGTAGAAGAAAAGGGAAGAAGATGGAAAACTTCAGAAAGACTTGGACACTTGAAACATTTCTTGTCCATTGTGCTAGAGGTTTGTGATGAGTAGCCTACCTTCTGTTTCATATCATTCAGGAAATTCCTTTGAAGAATTTCTAATTTTTCAGCTTTAGCTGAAGACTTGCTTGTTTACCTCTAGCTAGGTGGTTATATCAGGCAGTAATTTGACTGGGTTGCAGTTCATTGCATAAAGGAGTAAGAAACAAAATTTAAAAATTCTGAAAATAAATGTGAATTAAATGTTTTTTGAAAACATACACCAAAGCACATATCTTTTATTTTTATAGTTCCTATAGTGGTTTGGTGATTGTTTGTTTTGGTTCATTTTTTTTTTTATTCACTAAAGTCTTAACAAAATAGACAAAATCTGACAAATAGGTGCTATGTCGAAAGTTAGTATTAGCTGCCTAATGAAACTGACAAAACCAGACATGAAAACATTTAAGCGTAGCCTCTAAAGTGTTTCGTTACCTAGGAATCCTTAATATTTTGATTACAGCAGTGATTACCTTGAGAGTATGTAGACAGTGTAAACCTTTTTGCCAGCTTACTTTTATGTAATGAGAAGGAAGAACGAGTTTTTGTGTGTTTTCTTGGCTGGGGTTTTTTGTTTGTTTTTCCAAAGAGGAAGAAAAGTTTAGACAGTGAGTTGCAAAAATTACTGTTGTGTCTAATATGCAGTAGAAATGCCTCATGAAGAGTGTAAAATGAGGCATTTAAAAAGAAAGAAAAAGGAAGAGAAGGAAAGGTATTGTCTTGCCAGACACCAATTTAAATCTTCTTAATATGGAAAAATTGAACTTGTGTGGAAGAATGGTCCAGAAAACTGGACCGTGTGTGTTTTGTGGTTTTATTTGAAAAAAGGTAATGTTTTAGAAAAACTGTGTTTTAAAGAGATCCTTCAGGAAACGTTGCATGGTATTTACTTGTTAAGTAAAGAGCTTTCTTAAGCTCTTAAAATATTGGAAATAGTTCTTAAAAATCATACACTGCATATGAACTCTGTGTGTACACGCACACGGGCGTGTACACTCTGTCTGTGTCTGTCATGACACTTGACCATACTTGCAAAACAACCAACAGATGGTAGCTTTGTAGATAGTTTATTGCTGCATAGATGACAATGCATACAAGAATTTCGAACTTTGACTCCCTGTAAGTGCTGCTGTTAGAGGCGGCTGTTCTTTCTTCACTGATATGGGTCTATATGTGTATGATTGCACTTCAGCTTTGGTTTTGTGTTTCTCTAGTAAGTGTGTAAGTAGGTAAATCTTTCTGTAAAACTTGGTCAGTATCAATAGGGTGATGTCCAACTGCCTTGCAGTATATAATGGAAGTTGTAATAAGTGTCTATAAACAGTTCTGAGCATCTGTGATTAAAAAGTACTACAGTAAATGCTACCCTCTGTTCATTCCACTGTAATATGAAAACTATAGTAATTCAGATCAAGAATTGTATGTTTTCATTGGTGCTATCTATTACATCAGAAGTTATGGCTGGCCCTTCATAGTAATTAAAAATTATTTAGTTTGCTAAAGTCATAAGATACAAAGCAGCCCATATTTGGGCATTTCGGCTATTTCTGAGAAATACTTCAGTATATAACTTTAAAAAAAAAAATGAGAAGGAGGTAATTAGTACTTAAGAAGGTAACTTTTTCTTGGTGGCTACTTTCAAGTTTTCATGCTGGTAGACATTGAAGTTTTAAACAACTGGTTTTTTGGTTTTTTTCCAGAGCAATTGTATGGCTACAAAACAGACGTGAAGCCACTGTTGAACGGACAAGGACCACGAGCACAGTGCGACGTGATGATCCGGGAGAATTCAGAGTTGGACGCCTCAAACACGAAAGAGTGAAAGTTCCGCGAGGTGAATCCTTGATGGAATGGGCAGAAAATGTCATGCAGATTCATGCAGACAGAAAATCTGTTCTAGAGGTAAAGCCTATCTGCCTAGCAGAGCGAGGTTAGATAGCTATTTCTAATGTACTGGCCGGGATATTGAATATCCTGTTCCATAAGCAACACTGAACATTTCACTGGGATTTTTTTTTTTAATTGTTAACATTCCTTATGTTTTTCTAGGTTGAGTTTTTAGGGGAGGAAGGAACAGGCCTGGGTCCTACCTTGGAATTTTATGCATTGGTGGCAGCAGAATTTCAGAGGACAGATTTGGGAGCTTGGCTTTGTGATGACGACTTTCCAGATGATGAGTCTCGTCAGGTATATTTCAATTTGCATTTTAAACAGAGTACTTGCATAAAAGAAAAATGAGCTAGATATCCAGGAAGGGAAGAACTCATGACCAGCGAGCAGCCCCTCATCATGGTCAAGAACAACCACTCTGCTCCACAGCTTGCTTTCTTACCTGTTCTCTTTTTAACAGAGAAGTAGAGTATAATAAGTTAAACAGCACAGATATATAATTAAATTCACCTTTAACAATGTCAACTTTTTTTTGTGTGTCTCTTAAATCAGGTTGATATTGGTGGTGGATTGAAACCCCCTGGCTACTATGTACAGAGATCATGTGGACTTTTCACAGCACCATTCCCACAAGATAGTGATGAACTTGAAAGAATAACCAAACTCTTTCATTTCCTTGGAATTTTCTTGGCTAAATGCATTCAGGATAATAGACTTGTGGATTTACCCATTTCTAAGCCTTTTTTTAAACTCATGTGTATGGGGGACATTAAAAGTAACATGAGTAAGTTGATATATGAATCACGGGGTGACAGAGACTTGCACTGTACTGAAAGTCAGTCGGAGGCTTCTACAGAAGAAGGGCATGACTCCTTGTCAGTAGGAAGTCTGGAAGAAGACTCCAAATCAGAATTTATTCTTGATCCACCAAAACCTAAACCTCCTGCCTGGTTTAATGGAATTTTAACATGGGAAGACTTTGAATTAGTAAATCCACATAGAGCTAGGTTTCTAAAAGAAATTAAGGACCTTGCAATTAAAAGGCGTCAAATTTTAAGCAACAAAAGTCTGTCAGAAGATGAAAAGAACACAAAACTACAGGAATTAATGCTGAAGAATCCATCAGGTTCAGGGCCTCCACTTAGCATAGAAGATTTGGGGTAAGAGTTTTCATATTTATTTATAAATCTGCAAACAGTATTGTGTTAGAGACAAATGTCAACACGTATAATTAAAAATGAAGATTTCTTCATCTTAAATAGTATCATTGCAAGGAGGAATCATTAGAGATGCAGCTAGATCCAGTTTGCCATCTGTAGCTATACTCTTGTTCCGTAGTTTGAGGATTTTCTCTTCTCACTTGCTCAGTTTCCTAATGTTTAAACTTAAATGTGGCTGCACTGCAATGCCGTATGACTCTCTGGAAACACCCAAATACTTATAAAGACCTTTAGAAAACTGTGAATCAGTAATTTCTTTGCTATGATAACTATGAAATTTATCAAGTTTTTTTGAGAGCTTTTAAAGAGGACAGATTGAAATTTCAGATGGTATTAATAGAGGTGCAGTGTTTGCATCCATGTTAAACAGAACATTTGCTAACTTCTGGCAAATGTTAAAGACATAAAAGTGCTCATCCCTGTGTAAACTTGTGTCAGGATGTCATCTTTTGTAGTTTTAAATTATTTGTTTTGAAACAACAGCAGTTTTTCTACCACTAATATTATGGGTTGTTTGTTAACATCATGTTGTGCCACAAGGATTGCATAGTCAGAGTTCAGTAATTGCTTATGGCCTTGCGGACTGTAGCGTGGCTTGTTACAGAGAGAAAGCAAGTAGCACCATTGAAGGGCCTAAATATCTAATATGTTAAGTGGCTCTATAACTGTTAGTGCTGGAAATTAACGTAAAGGGTTTTTTGAGTTTCTGAACTGAATTAAACAGTTTGAGTAGTTTTGAAGCTGATGACTTGAAGATGTCAAACTCTATGACATTTTCAAGGGTTATCAAATCCAAATAAATAGTGGGTGAGTACATGCATGTGCATACCATAGATTTGAAATCGTGCATTATCTGTGTAGTCCGTTACTAATTGTAGTTCTGTATTGTGGTACCACTGTTCATGTATATACAAAATGATCCACAAATAGTGGTTTGAAATGTAGTGAGATGCTTTTGGGTGTGTGGGGTACAGTTTATAAATATGCTGTACTTGCAAAAGCAGTAGCAGACTTGTTTGCAATTAGTAACTATCTTTGTATTTTGAAGTCTAAATTTTCAGTTTTGCCCTTCGTCCAAAGTATATGGGTTTACAGCTGTGGATCTCAAGCCAGGTGGTGAAGATGAGGTAAGGAAACAACCTACCTCTACAATTTAAACAGCAGTTAAATTTTTACTGTCTCGGCAGTAACTCTAATGCAAAGTGAATTCTTACACTATTTATCTATTGTCTTTGCAGACTGTAACAATGGATAATGCAGAGGAATATGTAGATCTCATGTTTGACTTCTGCATGCATACTGGTATACAGAAACAGATGGAGGCATTCAGAGGTAATTTTAGATATGGCAGAATATACGTGCAGTTACGTGGACTAAATGGTGTTCAGAGTGTGCTGGTTTAAAGTGGTGGCGTAGAGTGGCTTTCAAAAAAAACCTTTTGAATTAAGAATGCAATAGATAAGATATTAATTTCATAACACCTTTGCATTAGTTATGCCATTTTTAATGTTGAAGAGGTTCCATTTACCTTAATTAAGAAACTGGTGGTTGATTCTGGTTTGATTAAAATGTAATTGAACCGCTGACATT
>WAAD01016950.1:7375-32376 GCA_013389945.1 Fregata magnificens | reverse complement strand
GCTAAGCTTTCAGTACTAACCCCTGTTTCAGGTCTGTTCTCTGACTTCATATTTGAATATAAAAGAATTAAGGTACATGTGAAGTAAATATATTTATAAGTCAGTCTGTAGCTTTCCTGATGATACTGTTTCTTGACAACTGGTGTTACGTATGCAGTAAATGCCATGAATTAGAAGATCTTACAACTTTTAACTTCCATGTCGAGTGCTGTGAACAACTGCAGTAAAAAGTGTTCTTTCTTTTCCTCAGGTTGATGCTACAGATGCAAGTTATCCATCTGTGAATACATGTGTGCATTATCTAAAGTTGCCCGAGTATTCTTCTGAGGAGATTATGAGAGAGCGTCTGCTAGCTGCTACAATGGAGAAAGGCTTCCATCTCAACTGAGCCACTGACTGCAGTATGGGACATGAGAAAGTGTTTTTTGATACTAGCGAAGCCTCTTGTGTTTGTGTGCAAAAAATATGATCTCCACGCTGTGCTCTGATGAGACTTGCCTTTTTTTTCACCTGTGAGGCTTTAGGAACATGTGGAATAAGTTTGTTAGCTGCTAATGACAAAATAAATCCTTGTAACTACACAGCCAGCAAGAAATTGGCACAGAACACTGTGTGATGCTTCAAGGGCTTGCACAACTGGAAATTGAGGTGGTTCTGTTTGACTGTTCCAAAGAACAGATCATCAGATTTTCAGTGTTCACTGATACAAATTTCTAACAGTGTATTTGTGTAAAGTTTGTCATTTAATACCTTGTACACTACAGTTGCCATCACTGATCCCTGTTTTGCTGGCTTTAAGCTAACTGGTCAGAAACTTGCTTCCTTAAAACTTAGCGTTAATGGGCATCTCCAGCTTTTTCTTTTTTAATGGTGCCTGCACTATTGGAGTATTTTAGTGGGTTTTTGCATATAATCATGCACAACCTCTTTTTTTTTTCTTTTTTCTTTCAAGTGGGAATATATTTTGATTTCTCAAATGCCCTGCTATAAAGATCAAATCCTTAAGTGTGTTTGTGCAGCTCAACAATAAAGCTATTAAAAAACACTGGTTTCTAGTGCAAGGCACACTTAAAGCAAGTTTTACTTTTGGTTGTATTTTCTTTGTATATTATAAACATTTATTTAACTTGTTGCAGTTTGAAGTTTAAAAAAAAAAAACCACCCAATGTGTAAGCTCAAAAGTAATCATTAAAATGTTTGCAACATATTAAACTGCCTCCTCTGAATACTTCTTTAATACCTGTTATGTTATTAAATCTCTGTACATGTTCTGAACAATCTGCTGTACTTTTTTCAAGGTTTAAAAGAACTACATGGCAATAATTGATCTCACGAACTCAGCTCTGTGCTCAGATCTTTTCAAAATTACACAGTGCAACTTTTTAAGAACTAGTCTGGCAGTGGTAACACTGCATGTGGCAGTTTTTTGGTGCTCTTCAGTGGGCCCATGTGACCCGAGGTTATAGTTCTTCATTACACTGGAATAAAAACTGGGTCAGATGATGCAGCTGATTCAGCTTTACTTGAGATGGAGTGCCTGTCCTGGTTTCAGCATGTGGTGAGGTATTTATTGGTAAAAAGTGGCTTACAGTAAGATAAAGGGAGATGCTAATATGTCTCTAAAGATATTTAAGTACTTGATACCAGAAAAGAAAAATTATTATTTTAGTTGAATCTGTGTGGTAAGTTTTGTTCTGTGCCAGTTCTCTTTGGTAACAATGTTTGCTTAGGCCACTGCTGAAGGAGGGCTTGCCAAAAGATTCTGCCTCACACATATAAATCAAGTTGATAGCAGATTTCTTTTCATAGCATTATTCATAGGACTTTACAGGCATCTTCTTTGAAATTTTCCCAAATGCAAAATTGAAGGGGAATCTCCACCCCCCGACACTCCTGTGACTATTGTGCTTCAACAAAACAGTTGCATAAACCTTGTGTGCAAGTGTCTGCTCCAGATCCAGTGTCAACTTGTTTTGCTGAATGTGTTACTATTTTAAACCTACATGGACTATTCTCCCACACACCACTTCACTCTCTGCTCCTTAGACCCCGGTTTCTAGGTGCAGTTGGGATGTGACTGTTATGTGCTTTCACACATGAAGCTTACACAGTACATGCTCTTACAATATCAAGTTATGCCTACTGTTGGTGTGGAGGTTATGAACAAGGAGCCAGATACCCTAATTCTAGAAAGGTAAGTGAAAGTAAGCTTAGACTGCTGACTCTTCAGTGACTTACAGTGTAGTATAGAGGTATGAATCAGCATGTTGTATGCCTGTGAATACAAGTTAGTGTAGGAGCTACATCCTCCTATTCCACAAGGAAGATTTGATTTGGTACCTAGCTGGTACTGAGAAACTTGCATATCTTTTGTTATTCATCTTTTGTAAACGTTTTAATCATAATGCATGGATAGAACATGTAAGAGAAAAAAATACACTGGTGTGCCAAAATAGGAAAGATTTTGTGTAATTTCTGAAGCTAACATGATAAAAGATGATCAAACTTTTTATTTTAATTATCTTTTATTAATGTTATAGTATTTAAGTGCCAAATACTTCTAGTTACAACTTACACGGTATGCAGGAATACTAAATCTATACTTCTGTTACTTACATTTCTTCTGTAATCATGATTTAGATGGAAAAGGGAGTGAAACCAGCTTTTTCATGAAAGCTCAATCTAGTTGAGAAGTGGTCATAAAAGTTACAGAACTTTAACTTACAGTATGTTTGTATGAAAATTAAAAAACCAAGTTGGTGCTTAAAGGAAGCATTGAAACTCAGTTTGAATTTATATTTCTGTATTTTCTGTCTTCTCCAAGGTCTGGCACAATGCTACGTAATTCAAAGCGATACCTAGATGGTCATGCGTAAGTTTCCATTACTTTATCCCCAGTCAATTTTAAAAAATGTTGACTGTTGTAGAAAGATTTCTGTGGTGTCAATAAAGCTGCATCTGAAATTGAAGGTTCCATTTTGTGTTTAGCTGTATCCACTAGGTACGTAGGGCATAGGAGAAACAGGAAATATTTTCCAACGAATTTGAATATTGCATGAGTCAGTCTTGTGACATCAGAAAATTGTTGTCGGTATGCTCCTGGTGGTTTCACCATCTTTTGGAAAATGCTGTAGTCAGTCTTGCATTTTCCTAGCTTTCTGCCACTTTGTCAAGCACAAGCAGGGGGGCAAGAATTCTGTTCCTGTTTGTTTCCACGATGCAACCATTTAGCACCATTTCATCCAAAATGATGTGCACTCTGTCCAAATTGAACATGATCTAGAAACATTTCAAGTTAAGTATATTTTGAACACCATGAAGATAATTCAGAGAAAATCTTAGCACCTCAATCTTTTAACCAAAGTTTACAAAAATAGGTATTTCTTAATTTATTTGGCTGTTTATTCTAATAGAGCTAGGGAAACAGTTCAGCTGACATTTTTTTCTGACCACAGAGATGTCAAAAGTTTGTAGCAGAGAAGTTGAAGCCCCAGCAGTATCCCATCCTGGAAGATGACCACACAGTAGTAAAAGCAAGGTAAACTTGAACGTAGATATAGGTGGTTAATTTTACTGTCTGCCTGAGTACCACGTATTGCTTGAATATAAAATGTTATCAAGGGATAACAACCTTGAATGTGAAGATGCAAATATTCTGCATTTCTTCTTAGAAAAGTAATTGTCAGTCAAATTCTTAAAATTTGATTCTCAAATTTTCCTTACCCTAAGTTACTAACACTATTTGATCTGCTTGAAAATGGCTTAAGAGGAATATGCTGCTGATATGTAAAGTTGAGTCATTGATCTAGTAATAAATCTCATAAAGAAGAGCAAAAATAAAGAAATGGTTCATATTTTAAATACTTTCTAAAAGATACTTACAATCTCCAATGTTCACCTAAAGGAGAATAATCTGAAACTATGAATTTGTACTGTTGTGATATATGAAGTTTGTGCATAACCATTTCTGTCTTTCCGTAACGTTATCTAACAGCATCTGTCTCAAAAAAAATGATGACAGGCCTTACTCCGCTATTAAGCGGTGGGCATTCTTCTGCATACATTAGTGTTTTGCGTATCCACTGAACAGCTGCAAAGGGTTACTTAGTGAAATGTTGCCATTTATCACCAGAACCTGAAATGGAAATAGGCATAGCAAAAAAGCCTGCTGGGTACATCTGTTATGCCTAACTGATGTGCATATACGTACGCAGAGGCGTGAATAACCCTTCATCTGCCTTGCTCCCCACCTGTTGCTGCTCTTTAAATGTGTTCTTGGCTGTGCTCAACAGATCAGCTTTGCCTTAATTTTGCCCCTTTAATTCTTGCCTGTGTATTGAGGACTACTGCAGTGGAGCTAGCAAGATACTTCACAGTAACTTCTAAATACATCTTTCAACACTTTTTTTCCAACTTTGATACGAGTCTCTTGAGTGCCTTCTCTGCCCATTATGCTATTTTTGACGCTATGGTTTGAGCTTAGGAAGATGGTCTGGTTTTGCTCTAGTCCTTGTATTTATGTTAGTGGATTTCCATTCTAATCGGTGGAGTTGCAAGAGCCAGGTTTTTGAAGGCATCAACGTTTTCCTCTGCTCAGCATGATAAAGCTTAAGTCTCATTTTTTTGAATGTGACTCAGGCATTTAAGAGGACTACTCTGACTCACGAGTTCTAGTGGATCTAACTACAGCAGTCCGCCCTACTGCTCTGCCAATGAGCAGGAACAGTGGGAGTACTGAACTGTATAGGACAGCAGGTGAGGAGCCACGTTATTTGTATATGTTTGCTCCTCCTAGGTGGTAAATGCAAGTGGCGGGGAGACACCACCTTAAACCACCAGAGCTGCAAAGACACGAGCTCATGAAAGTGAGCCATCTTAGGTCTGAATTCAAGAAATGGATTAAAGTTAAGTAACATTGAACATCCCCGTGCCTAGTTTTTTAGCACCTGGCTTTGAGAAGGGAATTCCTTAATCTGAGTTAGGTGCCTTATTTTCCCTGAAATGAAAGCTAGACCCATCAAACAATTCACAGGTTCTAGAGAACCATGGCTGAAGCCAGTACTTGTGAATGCAGAGAGGGATTTTTCTGTGATCCTCTCTCAGATTCAGAAGCCCAAGTCATTACTTCAGGTAATGATGACTGGCTCAGTCTCTTTTAAAATGTCACAGTAGAGACGCTGCCTGCCTGAAACCTGTAGAGCACGGAGGCTGAGCCTGTCCTCAGCCTGGGGAATTCCACCATTCTCCCTGGGCAAGCTTAGCTGAGTTGGTAGCAGCTGCACCTGCTGCCTTCTACTTTAGGCTCTCCTGCTGTCTGTAGAAGTTCTTGAGTATGACCGCCTAGCCCGGCGATGAGAGAAGCTTAAGTTTTTGCCCCTGTCTTGGTCATTCCATCTGCTGCATACGTTAAAGCAAGAAGAGGGGCACAGAGTACCTCATGTCAGCCTTGTGTGTGACCACCCTTCTAAGAGATGAAAAGTAAAAGCTTGAACTTTTTCAGGCTGAACGGTTGGGTGAACCTGTATGTTCAAGTTGGTGAGAATTCAGCTAGCAGGCTGTCACCTTCCTCTGCCGTTTCAAATTGCCATGAGTGCTCTGGGCTGAACTCAGCGCTACTGTATATTTGTGCCAAAGGATAAGTAATTGTATCGCTAATCCAACAAATTCTGTTTGACCAAGAGCACAGCATGTCTAGGTATTTGTAGTAGCAGAATTCAGGTCCCCAAACAACTTTACTGCTAGTTACTGTTACGTAAAGAAGAGACACTACAGCTGTCAACAGGATCTTGGGTATGTCCACCGTTCATCAGATAGCGTCTAATTTGATGGCCTAAACTTAAGCACCTAATTTAATTCTAAGTCGTATTTTAAATACCAGACTTCTTCCTGACTCTGACTGTAGGCCTAAATTGTTTCTAAAAATCAGACTTGGGCCTTTCAATACTGAGGAGCAGTACTGTCCTTAAAACTTCAACAGTCTCAGTTTCTGTGGCTTCAGAGACAAAGGTAGTTGTTTTACTTTGCTTGGCAGATTAAAGACTCAAGACAAATTTCTTCCTATGGTATACTTTTCAAGTAAATCAGTCTTTACGCAAATACTTTAATCTGAGAAGTTAGGATTTCTTTATTCCAGTAATGTGAGAATTTTTAGGAAGACAGCTCTACTATTGCTGCTTAGTTCATCTCTGGCACTGCTGTACACAGGGCAAGAAGATCTGTTAATGAAGTTAGATAACATTCCATTCAGGTTTCAACAAGTGATAGAGCCAGCTCCTCCTGGCTTTTAATTTTTACACTCTACCACAGGCTCACAGTGCTCCACTTCCCACAGTGCAGCAAGAACTCCCATCTCTCCAGGCCTTTAAAACCCAGAAGACTGGAATAATCAGGATCAGTGATGATACAGCAACTTGCCACTCCTGCCTTATTTTTCTGCATCACCTTGTTTGAGAAAAAAATATTTAAAACACTTAGCACTGCTCTTTTCCCTGCTGCATTTCCTAAAGAGCTGATACCACATTGAAGGAGAACTGCACACCTACCAGTAAGTATCTTGCAGCTCTTCCACTCAAACCCAGGATGGTTAAAGGAGATGTCAGTTTGCCTGCAGGACCATTCCAGGTTATTTCAAAATTGGCCTACTCCATTGCAAAAAACTCAGTGGTATGATTTCTGTCCATCTGTGACCTGTTAATCTCGCAGTCATCATTCCAGAAACAGTGATTTCACCTGCAGCTTGAATGGGGATACTAATACCATTCTGGAAAGAGCTCTCACTCTGATTTTTGGAAGGTCTCAAAGTGTTCTTTACCCTCAACCTAACGTCCAGTCTTCCTTTTTCAGTTCCCTTCCCACCTCCCTTCACCATGCTGTTCTTGGCACAGGAGCCAACCTTGGCTTTTTTTCCCCTTCCTGTAAGTCTTACGACTGTCCTCTATGGTTACATCTCGTCATGCACATGCTGCTTAGCCATTCATGTCTTAATGCCCTGCCCAGTGAGGGATATCTATCTCCGGTCCTCAGCAAGGCTTATCCTCCCCACCTGTCACTTGTTTGGCAACTGACCCCAAATTTCAAGGTTTAAAGCCCTGAAGTCATAGATCCACACCCAGCTGAAAAGCAGCAAAGCAAACCACTTTGAGCAACTGGCAACAGGAAAAAGCTGTGTGCGCTGCCATGTGCACCACCCAGAGCTGTCATTTAAGGTCCTGCTTCCAGTAAGAATCCTGGCTGCCCACAAAGGAGGATTAAGGGACCTTCACTAGATCCATGCAGAGGCTACCAGGCATTTTTAAACCAGTACGCAGAAGAAAACATGTATTAATCTGTGCATCTGTAGATAAGTAATAAAAGTTTTCAGAGCACCCAGATAGGAAATACTCGTAAGTTGTTAGGCTAGGCAAAAGGTGAGCCCTTACCGTCTTTGGTTTATAGGTTTTAGTCAATGATGTGGTAGCTGTGTACCTAGCAGTAGAGGTAAATGGCACCTACTACATTTGGTATTTAAATGTTATGCTGGTTTTCGGTAACTTTAAGAGCTGCCCTTATTAAAGACATTAATGGTACTTTCTACTCTTACAAAGAGTTTTTATGGCACATACATACTAAGAGGAGGTAAATGTGACACAGCCTTGTGTCTCCTTCCCCGAAACATTATATAGGCAGGTAGTTAAGCGGGGGAGAGGGAAAGGATTTTCCAGGCAAGTAATTAAGGGTGTGTACAGGCTTAAAAGATGATAAAGTGTAGCCAACACCTTGTGATCAGGTAACACACCCAGGAGCACAAACGAAAGTTTTGTAAGATCGCAGCGCGAGTACTAATGGGACAGATGGTTTGCTACTGAATATACAGCATTACAAAACTTTGATTTTTCATTCTGGACGCTCATCTTCAACTAAAGATTAGTTGGGAGTTGCTTCTTTTTTTAGTCTAGAGTCACACATTCTGCCTTTATTTTTGCTAACATTTGCTTTAACTAACTTTTAGTCTATCTAATGGTAGGCAAATTTTAGGCACTGAAGCCCATTTAATGCTTTCTGACCATTTCTTCCTCAAATGACTATGCTGACATTCAATAGGAAACAAATGGTGCCTTCAAGTCTGTGATATATTAGGATATTTGCTCCTACATTGAGGTGAATTTCTGCCAAAGTTTGAAAGCTGGCTGATCTACCTGATGTGAGTACATGTCCCCCTATATCACAGACCTAGAGGGAAAAGTTTCCCTTAACAAACAACAATTTTAAGCTAATCCTTATAGTCTTCCATTTCATCCACTTATTTCACAGTATAAACTGAAGTGTATCCTTATAAATTCTCAGAATAAATTCATCATTCAATTTTCTTACTACTTAAATGCACTGTATTCTGAAAGCGTTATTCCATGGGGGACTGAAGAACACAGTTGATTCACATGAAGTGTTCCCTGTATCAAAGTTTTTTATCTATCCTAGGAGCAGCAGCAGCTAGTTGCAATGGAACGTAATGGGGTTTTTTGGATCAAGACAACATTCTTCAAATGCTTGGTCCTAGAGCACGCTGTCTTGCCCCTCCCCTCCCACAAGGGGAACGTAAGTATCTGTTTCTTCCGTAAGTTAATAATGTGTCTTCAAGTAAGCTTTGCTTCACCAGTTCAAGCAACAGAAAAGTCAACTTCTTGTAATTTTAGAAACTCCCATGCTTACACCAGCATATTGTTCCCTACAAAGCTGCTGCGGTAACACTTGGTTTATATAGTCTCTTTGTCATCATCACGCCAAGAAAGTAGCTCTTACAGCATCCAAGCTGGATTAGAGCTACGTAAAATCCCACCCACTTATTTCATACACAGAAGTGAGGCTCATCTAGCGCTATTAACAAATCAGGAAGCAACACCCCTAGGCCAATTTCAGTACTTGTTCATTCAACTGGCCCAGTAACACTACTTACTGATATTTTAAAAACAAACCAAACAACTTTAGAAATGTTAAGTCACTCCATCATAGGTACCCTTAAGTATGTGACCAACTGTCTCTCAGAATGAAAGTGGACGTCACATAATGCCTAAATGCTTTACAATTCACACATCAAAGCTTCTGTAAAAACCAAGGCTAATCTAAAGTAGTTACTTAATTGGCTAGTAGCTAATCAGTGTTCATTTTTGCAGTATGCATGAGATAACTTTGCAATTGTTCATGCATTGCTTAGCATCACACATACCTGCGTCACACATACATATAAATATTATGTATGAATCCTGTTGGGCAGGATTCAGATTGGACCCAGTCTCTGCCTTGTGCCCAAGATGCCCTTCCTGACAGCCAGCTCCAGACTCAGGCCACGATGCAAGCTAGGATGCGGGTGCATTTGGGGGTTTGGACCTAAATGAAAGCTGGCATCCTGCATTAGCAGGAATACTGGGGTAAGGCACTGTGGCTGGGGAGGCTTTAAGAATCAGCACACATGCTGCAGGCTTAGGCATGGACTCCAGGACATTTCACTTGCGTGATGGTCTCAGCCTTTAGATTTAACTGGGGTTTGCTTTGTGCATGAGTGAATAACCTTCAATGATTATGATCTGTTTTTCACGTTTTTTTATTTCACGTAATTTCCTATTATTTTTTTCATGTTAGTAAACACTACTTTCTATATAGAATAGCCACTATCACTTTTGAAATAAACTTTCTATGGATCTGTACACAAAAATAATAGTGCAGAGACAGGAAATTGTGACAGCCTCCTGTCAGATACTCTGTATACAAAGATACTGTAAATACTACCTGGTGTTCGCTGTTACAGACCTTCAGCCAGTACTTCCTCCATAAGGTATTTTGCATCCAAGCTAACTGTACTGAATATAAGAGTTAGCTTAAGACTATTTGGCAAATGAAATTATTTAATCCAAGGTGGGGATATTATCTTACACACTATGAAAGTCATATTGATGGATTATTGCTTGCACTGCATTAACATCTAAGAGGCTTGCAGTCCAGATCTTATATTGTTCTTCTGGGCCTGCTATTCAAGCTGTTGTCAAAAATAAATACAATCCTGAACAGCACACTTCTTCGTTACACCTGTGCTTTACATTTAATGTTGAGGCTTCATTTGAACTATTTTACGTATCCTCTCAACTCATGAAAAGCACTTTTTCCTAAATGGGAGAATTATTTTGTACATATATAGAAGTAAAATGTTTTATTTTAAAATTGTTCCTGAAATGTATAATGTATAAAAGTGCATTTCTGAATGGAAAAATTATGTACATCATGCATACGTCATACATGTTGAGGAAAGACATATCAGACATGAGCTTTTCCAATATTATTTCCGGTATTATCAAATAAGATAGTAATGTACACTCCTATTTTCCAAATATTTATATTCACACCCTCATGCAGATGAGACCCATGTAGAAGATGAATTTTTACAGGAGTCATTCAGACACTGTATTGCACCCATTGCAGATGTTAGTGTGAGCATGTAGTGCAACTTCTCTAAACAATGCAGAGAGTATGCAGAAGCCCCCTGGATATGCAGGAGCCTCTCTCAGCTATTAAATGGGCTACTGGTGATAACTGTAAGTGTATAACTACAGGAAATTCTTCTCAGTATGAAAACGATGACCAGAGGCAGGCAGAATTTAGAATCATCAGTACTCCAAACAATCTAAGATAAAAAGAATCAGGTATTTGCAGACTCAAAGTACACCATATGGAAACATATGGGGCTATTTTTATGTATGATTACTGAATAGGTCAGGGTAGTCTCTAATTCAGCAAAGCTCACGCACAAGTACACATAGTTCTAATCCTTAACTATAATAACTGAATACAAAAAAATGTAGCTATACAATCGCTCAGAGACCTTAACAGTCCCTTCGTGCTGAAATTTCATTATTGCTCTTTTATAATATAAGTGAATTTAGGAGTGTTATATTAATACCACAGCATTTGGTGAATTTCAGGAAGGAAATACAGACAGTATACATACACATACATATATATAATTAAGTTCAGTAAATGAGACAGAGTTCCAGCATGTAGCAAGCATTAAAATATTTACAAAAGTAAAATTAATTATTTCCTTTTGGGTTTTTTCAGTAAAGAAGTGATAACAATTACAAGGAAAATTACAGAACTTTTCTATATTCTTCATATGTACTAATTCCTAAAGGTAAATAAACTAAATTATTTTGAAGCATTTGATTCCAGGGTGGCAACTGTATTTCAGGTGCATAACTGAAACCTCTTTGTACCAGTAGATCTGCATTTAACCAACAACAAACATAGGCATAAGGATTGCTGGAGTAGAGTAAGCAGGCAGTGAGATTGGAAGAACTGAGGAGGAAGATGACTGTGCTACATTTTCCTGGTTTAATTTTCTTTGAATTCAGTACTGTCTTTTATTTACTTCCTATTTGTGTTTAATTATTCAGGACCGTATTTTAGCATTTAGTATTTGTTTGTATTTGGGTTTAGTTCATTTTTTAAAATTATATTTTAGTTAATACCCTGCAAATCATACACATGAAAATACAGCTCGGGGGGGGGGAAGAAAAAGGTATGTGTGGCAATGCCTGGTTTCCTAAATTTCTTTCTCCCAGGCCCTTCTCTCTTTCCATCGATACAGAAAGTAAAATTCATCTAGATTTTCATGAAGCAAGATCAAAGCGCAAACCTAATCTTACAATGATGCTACTGCTATTTGGCTCAAGACACAGCTGTAACATTCAGTTCTTATTATTGCAGTCATTTCAATATCTATTTTATTGTAAACTTAAAGAAAAAAGTAAAACCCTGAAGTAATAATTAGTTAAGCCTGAAAGTTCCTCCATGAATATAACTTCTCATGGCTAGGTGTTAATGGCTTATCTTAATGACTGAGGATTTAAATAGGTGACCCTCATGAACATCAGCCATGCTTTCAGAAAGGTGCCAAAATGATGCTACTTAGTGTAAGTGCAAATTTGTGAAACCTCTGCACTGTCTTGACTGTTTGACAGTCAGTGCTATGAAGACAGTATGAGCTGGAACATACACCAAAAGAGATAGACAAATGGATTTCTGATACTGAAAAGGATACATCTAATTCACTCTGCAAGGAAAAGAGATAGACAACCATTAGTTACAGTTTGATCTCTCATCTCATAGTGATTAAACATTACACGACCCTTTAGAGGATGAAGAGAGTCTTCAAAATAGAGATACAAAATTCTAGGGCTATTCAGCTTTTGTTCTGGACTGTACAATTACATGCTCTTTCCTGCAACACCACTTTGCCTTTTATGTGTTACCGGCCTCCCTAACAAAAGCTAATGTCCTGAAGTTTTCACTTAGAAAAGCCCACTAAGGTCACCCACAAGTAACAATATGAATATACACAGTGCCATCTGAATGAATGGGCAGAAAACCAGCATCTCTGATCGTGGCAACTCCAGACCTATATTCTCTCTTCCTCCTTCTGCAAAAACAGGATGTTAATGCCAAGTTTACAATTTATATAAAAACACAGTTAAAAATGTTGCTGCAGATCATTTCAACAGCAAAATCTAGACATTGTATATACCCACAGCTGTGGTAGCCGTGGCTGGATATATTAGGAAAAGGAAGGTAACTCCAAGCTTTGGACCCTTAGCACTTCTAACTATTGCTGCTCCAGCCCTAGCAACACAATTCTTCACATAGTCATCATTTCCCTTCTAGTCTTGGCCTGGATTTACCCCAAGTAGTTTTATTTATTTAACCAAAATGTCTGAGTTAGAAGCCCTTGTGGTCTCTCTGTAGTCAACAGAAGAGATGGGTATCTTCAACAGTTGACTCAGCACACTTGAGGCATGACTCACTTTCTCGAGATACTCATCGGTCTCCACTGCCGGTAATGGCAGCTTAGGATGACCAAACTTCTAACTTAGGTGCCTCAGCTCAATGTCTAAATTTAGAAACAATTAATCACAGCCTCAGCAGTTAAGATCTTGCACAGTTAGGGTGGAGCTTCCCCAGCCTCTGCTGAAAGAGAGAATCTTTATCTGCTACCAAGGGAATTTAGTTTGCCAACATGGTTTCCATTCACAGCCTAGCCCTGGAGTTTTAGGCAGAGTTCCCACTGGTAAAATTGCTACTACTTCTATGGTATAAAGATGCTCTAAACTTGACTAGCTCTACTCTACAGGCCTCCACTGAGCAACCCTGCCATTCCTCAATTAGAAAGTTTTTATGCATCACAAAAATTGTATTTTAAGAGCCTGACCAGTTTGAGTTTCCTCAGCATTAAAAAGTAGTTGAAAACATTGGAGTATGTATTCTGAATAGTACGCAGAGTTTTCCCTGGGTAGCCATTATAAAAGTGAAGGGGACTCAGAATTACATCTCACAAGCAACTTTAAAAGCTTTCCCCCTAATTCTGTTAGTGTTCTGATATTTGAATTCAAGCTCTGTAAACTTCATTAGATAAAAATAGAGTATGTGAGAATGTTTAAAGCTCACAAGCCTAAAAATAATAGATGACAAATGTCCTTCTAGAGCAGGACAGTTGTTCTTTCCCAGAGTTTTGTCTCCGTTGTCATCATCATGACTTGGGATTTGCTAAAATTCTGCAAATCCTAAACATTAATCCATAACAGTACAGACTTATACTTTTTTGCTCTGTGGTTTCTGCCAGAAACCCCAGCTAGAATTATAGCCCTCTTCTTCAGTGCTCTGCCACTTATCGTGTTATATGCTATTAAAAATAGAACCACAGAATGGCATGAGATTTCTTCAACCACCCCCCTTTTCGGTTCCCCTAGTTTCAAACCTTAAATGCTATGGAAAATACAAAAAACTCTGGTATGATGAATTCAGCAAATTTCAAACAACTATCAGTGGTTGGGTTATATGTGTGGTCAAGGAATTATATATACTACATTTATATGTATAAGAACTACATCTATTTTTGCTCTGCCTCAAGTGAAGAAAATAAAAGTTGACAAGTGGTTGGCAGCTATTAGCTCAATTAGATAAATAAGATGTGACTAAATTTTATTGTGCATTCCTGCGCTGCCAGGATCAAATTCCATTCCTGGTTATCACTGCTTAGGTTGGGACTGCAATCATAACAATTTTAAGAGACAAATTCTGAACTTAGTACAGTCAGAAAGGGATGTACTTAGTACCAACAGTTTCAACAGACTGGTGTAATGTTAGTTGAGATAATAGCCGAAAACATTTGCTGGGCATCTGAATACTGAAGGGTGCAGATGACTTTTTCAAGCATGTCCTTGAATTCACAGAGCGAGCTCTGCCATGTCTGCTGTGGTACTAGTCCTGGGAAACCAGTTACAGACCCTGCATACTGATCTCTTGTATGTATAATTTACCAATGTAATACCCGCAAGTACATAGACTATGGAGAAAACTCTATCCGGTCCTCTTTTCTGAGAGGGATATCCAACACATTTCAGCACAGACAAACTGAAATTCTGTCCAAGTATGATTTCAGGCAAATTTGTTTATAACAAGATTATTACAAATCCTATACTATATAGCACATGTTCTAACCATGATTATAGTGCTGCATTTTCAAACTTCATAAAAACAAACAAACAAATCTCCCACCAAAAGGAGCAGTGTCATTTTAACCGGAGCCACGTCTGATGTTTAATCCTGAACAAAATGACTATCTATATAATAGCTGTTTTATCAGATATCCACTGTTGCATGACAACAATATGGGGAGCACAAGTACAGACCGGTTTTTGAGGTTTCATTTGCTCCATCCCTCTGATCTTGTTCAGTGAGAGAGATGTCAGCTCCCTGCTTAATCCTTACACCATCTTTATCATGAATGAAGTGCATTTGGGGGATGTAATGCTAAGAACTGCAAAAAAGAACTGTAAAGAAAAACCTCTTTATTTCTTTAAAATGTATAAAATGCCAGTGGCTAATTGAAGAGTAGATGACCCAAAGAAACCCCTGAGTATAAGCATACAAAAACATGTTTTTCTAAGAGAAATATTTCTGGTATTCCTTGTCTGATGATTTATAACCCACGTATACTTTTACTTCTCTGAAAAAATCAACTAATACTGCCTTTTTTTGCTTTTTTTTTTTCCCTTTTTTTTTTACAGCGGTAATATTCATGCTAAAGTATTCAAAATTCTAAATGAATATGAAAAAAAAAATTCTCCTTTGATTTGTTCCCTGAAATGACATATTCACTAAAGTTTTGAAAGAGAAGAAATATTTCGTAATAGATTCAATGTCTCACTCACCACTCTGCTGAAGTATTTGTCCAAAACTTCCACAAAATTATGAATTAGTTCATATACTGCCATCTCATTCTGAAATTAAATTAAAAACAAATGAATATTAAATGAATAGCTAGAAAATTAATAGTATTCTTTGTATTATTTCAGTTTGTGGTATATGAAAAGCAACTAGAAAATACAACAAGACCTACAATAACGCACAAGCTCAGGCCACCATAGTGAGAGGAGGTGTGGTTACCCACTGGAGGTACCGAGAGCAGGGGAGTGCTCTGGGGCAGAAGCTTCAGGCCAGCCACACAAGCGCTGCAGTACCCAATGGATTTGTCTCACCTGGGCTGCTGCCATCCCATTGCATCCTTTGTTCCACCATCACCCAAGTTAGCTACATATATACAGCTAAGTAGGCTGTGCCTGCCCATGCTGAAGTCACACCGGCCAGCTCCAGCACAGAGCCAGGCTATGCTGCAGCAGTATAGATGGGCCATTTTTGTGTGGTGTAGCAAAGCCAAAAGGATTTGCCCAAAATTGCAGGCCATTATAACCCTGACTTGAAGACACTGTGGTAGTCAGCAGCTACCTTCCACACCACCCAATTAAAGTCTCCAATAGTAAGCTTTGAATTAATTTCTGAGAACTGGGAATCAATGTAAACACTAAAGCCTTGCAGGCTCAGCCTGAACAGATGAAATAACAGTACTGTCAATTTTCAGTCAGATACCTTTTCCCCCCCCCCTTCTTTTAAAAATACAATAAATTGGCATCTTTCTAGCTGACAGTATGTGAATTTTTTTCTTTGGCTGAGGGGGTTAAAAACAGCGAGCAGTTGGGAAGTTACTGCAGATGAGACAGCTGATCTGGCTGTAATGCTAACATTTGTTGAGAAACCCCACCCTACATAAATTTGTTTAATCAAACAAATTTAGAAAGCAGAATCAGTATAAGGCTTATGAAGATTGCCTCATGACAACACTTCAGTCTACTGCTACAGAATGAAGTCAAACATACGTTTTCTTTTATACCTCTTTTTATTTCACAGAAATAAAAACGTCTTTTTGCAATGACTCCTTGAAATTCTGTAACTGCTATTGCAAAATTCCATGCTGGAAAAAGACTTGAGTTCTTGCCCATGACTACTACAAGCTCTCATTTTAAGAGTGCATATAATTTCTTACCTCAGTCTCGTTGATTCCAACGACTACGAAAAGGGCTGCATACTGTCGGTATACCAGCTTAAAGTCCTTATACTCAATGAAAGAGCACTAGGCAGAAGCAAAACCAGTCAAACATAGTAGCTGCCATTTCAGTATATGACAGTATTAAGCACAGACTGCTCAAAGAGCCTAAGCTTTCATGTTCATAAGGCCCACAAAGAACAACTGATTTCCCAAGATCCACCAAACAATTTTGACTTGAAAGAAATTTAGTAGGATAACTATTCTACAAAACTTTTCATCTACTGGCAGAAAACATGCTACCGCTTTTCAAATGGAAAAAATGGAACATACAGAACAGAAGTGACTTGTTCAGCGTTTTAAGGCAGTCAATACTTCCCCTAAATTTTCATTTGGAAGCGATTCCAAAAGAGACAACCACAAGGTAATTTTCATATTTAAAAAATGATCGATATTTTTATATAAAAATTAAGAGTATTAGATTTCCAGACCCAGAGGGAAATTCCTGTGTCTTTCACAATAAGACAGAAGCCAGCAGATGGTGCTGTTATACACCGCTTTACAAATTGCCTCCTTTTTCTTAAGTATAATTTTGCTCAGTCCTTGAAATGGCAGCATACCGTTAGCTCTTCTGGTGAAGTTTCTGTTTGGAAACACTCTTGCAAGCAGTATGGAGGAGGTTAATTTCTTTAGACACTGTCAATTCTGTGAACTAAGGTACTTTATAGAAACTGCTATCTTTTCTGACGTTTTCTACAATGAAATGTGAGGACCACTGTTCAAGGACACAATTAATGAAAAATAAATCAGCTGACTTCAGAACACAAACCAAAACACTCCACTCACAGTCCAAGTCACAGATTTCTCCTCCAATGCAAGTCAAAGTGCTCAAAAGTTTTGCTAAGTTTGGTACGTTTCTTAAAGAACCAATGGCTCAATTAAGTGAGCCATGAAAATCTCAACTTTCATCTAAGAAATTTTCCAACTTCTGAGTTCTCTGACTTTCTTGCAGGAAGTGTGAACTCTCTTTTTTGAATAAAAATGCCCAATACAGAGGCCTAAAAATTTGTGTTTCCAAAACCCCCTGTGTTTTAGATAGTATTTTAATGATTTGGAATCCTCTCATGTTTTTTGTTTAAACTTGGAGCTGTCAGTACTATCCCTACTACCTTCCGGCACAGCAGCAGTAATATCTCCCTATCGGTATCTACCAGACAAGCAATAACAGGATAAAATGAATTCTTCCCGGATTTCTGAGCTTCTTCAAACAGGAGGAATCTTCATGACAGTGATACACAAAACTCAAAAATCTCTGTAAGCCTCAAAAAAACATATTTATTCAATGCAGAATAACAGTTCAACTGACTGAACCCATAATCTACAAACACAATGTTTCTCTTCATGGGTACAAATGAAATAATGACCTGCAATGGATGTGTTTTCAGAATTATCAACATGAAAGATGTGAGATGTTGGTAAAATAAAATGGCTAGGGGAAAAACTACAAAACTTACCTGATCCTTTGAACGGGAGAGACAGTTTTTGATTACTTCAGCTTCCAGCATTGTCCGTTTATTAATTTCTACATGCTCATAATACCTAGAGAGCCTTGTTTGACCTTGTTTGTTTACCATAAGAAAAAATTTTATCATTTCTTTTTTGTTGATCTCAGTGGTAGATTTGAATATGGGGTGCAGGAATCAAGAAGAGTATTTCTGTGAGGGGAAAAAAGAAGTGTCATATACATAGGAGTTATAAAAGACTTCCTAAAAGCTAGCCAGCCCAGATCCGCATATATTTAAGACTGAGTTTATTGCCAAAACATAGAATCTAGGAAAAAAATAACTAATCTTTTGCATACATCCCATGAGTAAAACTCCATTTTTTTCCCACACAAATAATCACAAACTATCTAATAAATAATAGCTTTCACATTATCAGGCAATTTAATTTCTTTGTAGGATTTGGGGAATTGGAGGAGTAAACAATTACTTCTTCAAAACCATAAATCTACTCACCATTTTCTTCCCGCATGCTAACTGGTTTGAGAACATTATCAGAAATTTGCCCAATACCAAAACATAAGATTAACACAGCTCATAAGAGCAAAATTGGCCTATGAGTGCTTCCCTCCCCCCCAACTTGTATTTAACAATTTCATTCATACCATCCTGACATCAGATTGAAGGGAGAAAAGACAAAGGGAAATGCATGGGCCACAACATATGACCATTTCTTTAACACAGAATGAGCGCCTCCTAAATATTTGGGTATCAGCAGTATCAGCACACATCTTGAGCTGGACCAGGAGCTGCTAAAATCTGTTTTTTCCTGTCTAAATTCCCACACTGACGTGAAAGGTAGATTCTGCGCTTATTGAAAACTAAGTGTGGGTCTTTGATAGCTAAGGAGAAACCTGTTCATGTTACTCAAAACAGTTTAATCTCAATCTAAATAAATATTAATCCACACGCCGCCACTGAAATATACTTGTAGAATATAAATATGCCACATGCAATGTACAATGAAAAAGGCTACTAAAAATAGCACAGCATATATCAGAATCTGCTTGCTAAAGAACTGAAATCTTTCATGGTTTGAAAAGCATGCAAAAAAAGGTAAGCTGCAGATGTAATTTTTCTAAATAGAAGTTCTGGGTTATTTTCTTTAATGCCAGAAAACAGTCACTGTAATGTTTTCCATCTGACTCTTTATTTGGATCACAGACTTATTGACCCAAATGCTCTTGAGGTTTATGCACTGGAAATACACCAACTACTGCAAAAGCTATTTCTTTATTCCAGTTCTGAAGAGTTGCTCCTTGCCTGGTGCAAATATTCTCTCCTAAGGTCTCACAGCTCCTGTGAGAAAGTCCAAGCTGAAAAAAAAGGTATCAGGCATCCACAGAACAATACAGTGTAGCACTTGGTGTAAAACCAGTATATCTTAATGCAGAAAGGCAAAAGGGGAAAAAATTAAACAAAAACAAAATAGGTCTCTGAGGCAGCAACCTCACAGACATTTAAACATATGCTGATATTTTATAACAAGGCAAGCTGCATAGCTGCTGCCTCATATTATTAGCAACTTGAATAAACTGGCTATATACCATTCATGCGTGATAACACCTAAATCTTTCATGGAAGTGATACAAAAAATCCCAATATATTGTGCTGACATTAATTATTGCTTAATTCTGATTCATACTGGTCACCTAATTATTTTCTGAAAGAAAAGCCACCTCTATTATCATCACTTGGATCTCAAGAAAGTGATACTGTGGTTTACTCCATATACAAAGAAGTTTAGATTTCTATACTAAATGTATCTTCACTAATTGGACCTGATATTGAGAATTCGTTACTTAACTAAGTAACGCCTCCAGGGAATAGGAGTCCAGGATGAATCCTCAGGACAAGACAGTCCGTTTGGAATTGTGACAGTCTCAGAGCTTTCTCACCTCCGCCAGGCACGGTGAAGTCTCTTCACATCCAGAACAGGAGTGCACTTTTGTTGATTCACTCCAACAGAAGAGTCACGGATGCTGGTCAGTGCTGCTGCAGTGGTGCATGTGGTTTGCCCACTGTACCCCGGGCTTCTGAACTAGCACAAGTGGGTCTCTGAGAAAGAATGAACCAGGTAATTAAGACAAAAAAGGGCCCGGATGGAAATGTATGGTGGGATCTTCACTTCATGGCAGCTTAGGCTGACGTTTATGACTAAATGGGAGTACCATCTATATGATCTTTTCTGCATTTAATATGCGGCTCTTTTTTTTCCCCGTTCTATTTTGTATTGCTGCTTGAAGTCGAGTTGCAATAAGAAGAGACGTCTTAATATTCTGAGGCATAAAAAAAGGTAAAACAGTGAGATGACTTAGTCAAACCTTCCAAGAAGTAAGGATAAGAATGAACAACTCAGAATGAGGCACTTTAGCAAGGGCCAACCTCATGAGCAAAAGAAACCTGAAGCTTTAAAGCTACTTAAAAAAGGGTTGTGGTCTGAAAGAGGAAAAACCTAAGAAATGCTGCCCATTGTTTTAATGAAAAAAATAGCAAGCTCAGACACAGGAGACCAAAAGCTATGCACGTTGTTCCTACCAACTGCAAAACATGTCTGTCCAAGCTAAACAGATAATGACAGCGACATAGACAGCTTTTCTTTCTTCTTCTTAGTTTTATGCTTCATCTTTGTGTTTGGTACTGCTGAAGCATGAATTAATAGTCTTCTGTTTTGAACAAGGTGTTTCCAAGCTATTTTAATAATTTAGTCATATATGGTAATCAGGAGTGTAAGTCCTGTTCTCAGAAATCAGCAAGCTACACAAATCCATCCTAGAAGAGTAAAAACCCGAGGCTTAACATGTCTGCAGATATTCAAGTGGGTCCCAAGAAAGGGAGGACAGTGAAACTACCCGAGGAGCACCGACAGACCTGTTGTACTTTGAGTTACTGTTAAGCAATATATAACAGGAAAAATATATAAAGAATTGATACATATGGATCCTATTGCAGGATTGGCCCCTAATCCTAATTATTCCTTTATTAACCTAATCTTTCTACACGGTTAATCCCTTTCGGATGTTATGACTATTGTATCCTCGTGTATTCTTATGAATGGCCTGGATTGTTTTACATATGAAAATACTTTAGACCAGATTTTCTTTTTTTAATCCTCACAAATGCTCTTCTCCAGAACACATATAAAAAAAAAAGAATCATGTTGTAATGGAGGTAGAACCATAGTAGCACTCAAATGTGTTACATGTAATTTATGAGACAATCATTATTTGCAGTATTAGAACAGATGATTAACATCTGTAGGAAAGAGGTCCACTAGTATCACTAGTCATTTTTGTATCTTCCCATCAGCAGCTCCAAAGATAGCTTCCAAAATTTTAGCCAGAAATTTTGCTCATATAAATGGCAGCACAAGCACACAGTTTTGTGCAGAAACACTGGAATAAATTCACATATACAAGTAATAATTTTTTTAAAATTTACAAAAAGCATGCAAGCATAGCTGTGGAATCTGACTTTGAGAATAGCACCAGTGTTAAAAATATCTTGAGGGGTTTTTTAGTTGCTTTAAAAATAATTCTGAAAAAAAATCACTTGTAGAAATAAAAACATTTGCTTGCACAATTTAGGCAAAAAAGGGAAATTACTGAGTTTTGTTTCTAAGAGGCAAGGTTATTTCTTCTCCTTTCATCTTGGCTTTCAGATACAGACAACATGTTAAAATTAGTTTTGCATATATAAGATGTAAAGAAACCTGTGAAGTATAATAAACAAACAAAAAGTGTATCTGTGCATGTTGATGGGCGGAGGAACTCCATTCCTTCATCAAGTTCTATATTTGAGAAGATACCTTTTATGATCAATAATCGGTACTCTACTTACGAAGATCGCTCCATTTCTTCTGATACAACTCTTACGTGCTCTTCTGTACATGCCTGTGTGTCTCCATGCACATACACACAAATTATGATGCTTTTATGCATACAGAATCAAATGGTTCAAGGGAATTGGTGACAAGATGCAAGCCTTTCATATCTCTGCCATTATTTTGCTCATTTTAGTAATGAAAAGACATTACTATCTGAAGGCTGTTTGTCAGAAATGAATAGGCTGTCTCATTCCAGGTCACTGGACAACTAACTGCATCACAAATGCGCTTAGGAACAGAAGACTGGAAGGAACTATCCAGATCCCGATGGACTGTAAAGTCCAGCTCTCCCCATCACAGTCAACCATGCATTAGAAATTTTGTCCAGAATAGCCTACAGTATACGCTTTGTGCATAGCTGATCTACAAAACACCTACGAAAGTCTATGACAGAATGAAGACTCCTTAGAAACAAAAACCTCAGAAGATATCACTTGGGGAAGATGTAAAAAGTCTTGAAACTGCAAACTTTACTTCAAAAGAAATTACCTTCTGGAGTGACTGAGTAGCACTCTCCTTCATTTCCTTTACAAAATATTTCTTCTGTAAGGATAATTTGGCATGCACACAAACGACCTACAGTTTAACTACTGTGATTTAAATATGTGTGGTTACACTGTGTTAGATCTCAGCCTCATTAAAGTATCTCTCGCAGATAAAAATCTATGAGAGAAAACTGGTATCATGATTGGCTTGTGTGACTCACACTGGTCGATTGATGGAGTACGTAGTCATTGATGGCTTACAATACGATGGCTTTAACTCCATCTAAACCAACACATATGCAAAAGACTAAGAACCCAGGCTCATGAAGGGAGATGCTTCTTGGTTTTACTGCTGCCAAGCAGGCTCATCCCCCTCTGCCTGTACATGTGACTTCAGCCTTGTATTTCAAGACAAACTGAAACCTGCCCGGTTTGCTTCAAAATGCTGAAACAGAAACCGTGATTGTTCAGGAACTGCTTCCAGGACATGCCAGCTCTGTAGGCTGCATAACCGCATAAGACACCTCAAAGTAAGTTGTCCCTGTTTGTGAGTCACACCCCTAAATGCTGTCTTTTCAGATACTGGTTGAGACCTCTTAGAGAGGCAAAGCCTGCAATACCTGTTCTGCAGATAAAAAGGTCTTATGTCTCCAGCGTGGCCAACCCAGCAGATTCTATATGCAGTAATATAAAACATATTTTAAACATAATTTTAATTATTCCTCCAGTAGATACAAGCACTTGACATTCATTTATTTTGTCAAAGATTTCAGCAATATTTATACATACTCTGACACATAAATTATAAAAAAGGAAACACAACCTGAGTTTGAGACTTCTTGCAGTACAGTTACCATTCAAATTAGATTTGTGTCTCTCAAGCTAAAACCACTCTAGTCAATGTCCACAGATTTAGAAGCATCTTAGTTATGGTGCTATAACAAAGTTTTGCAACATTCTAGGGCTCTCAGCTACAATGTAAATAAGAGATCAAATCTAGCAAACAAGAAATGCATGACTACATTTCTACAGATCTGCTTCACCAAGAATTAAAAATAATTGTTAGAACTATAAGCCAACAATTTACTGCACTGTCTGACTGTAAACAAGTTGGTTTTCTGGATGCAGAGGTCTAGTTGCACTTTATATGTGTACTAAATGTAGAACAAAATGGGTTAAACTGGAATTAAAGCATTAATGAAAAGAAAAAGAATGACTAAACGGTAGAGGCACAAGCAGGTGACAGCATGGGAACAAATATTTCTGAGGTATATATTTGGCTATTGAGCTTCCTGGCTATGAATTTATTGTACAGAATTACGTAGCAAATGAAGATGGCTCACATTATTGATACCCTTGCTCTTCTTATTTTTGTTTGGACCATGGACAAGGCTTTAACAAAAATCACATGCAGTGTTATTAATATTTATCCATAATAGTAACTATTTTTGTATTCTAGATATTATTACTGTAGACATTATAATTCATCCAAAGATGAAACAACTATGTCTATGTGGCTTTAAAATAAAATACTGTGTTCAACTTCAGGATCAGGGATTTTAAAAAAAGCACCCTTATTAATCTAGGGAAGTCAGGGAGGAAGGAAAGAGTAAAAAAGTTTTCCCTTGCTGTTGAGTTGTCAGAATGCTGGCTGAATATAGTAACAGAATTAAATTGCAGTAACTCCCATATACTCAGGAATGAGGAATGTCCCGTAAGATTGGAGTGAAACAAAAGGCTAAACTGGTTATGAGGTAAGTCTTAATTTTTAGTAATGATTTGATACTGTCAGTAGACAATGAAAAAAAATCAGCTGAGGTAGAAAGGGGTGGGATTTAGATTGGCTAATCTGTATGGAATCAGGAAGACTGTAGGATGAAATTTTAGTAGGAAATGATTTAATGGAGAAGAAAGGAAGGACTGGATAAACCAACGGAAATATCAATAGGCACCTGAGCAGAGATTAGTAAAGAAAGGAAACACCAGTACTAGGACAAGCGGTATTTATTTTTTCAGTCGCTAACAGAACTTCAGTTCTGTCAAGAATGAGCCCTGTTTCAGAAACTATCCATTTTCTTACTGAACGAGTACAGCGTGTAAGTATTTTGAAGACAGGCAAAACCAAGCTCCTGCCTTACTTACAATGGGTGACCTACAGATCACTTCAAATAGGATGCAATGACAATTTGTAAATATTGCATTTCAGAGCAATATTGTGCAGCTGAGATAATTTCACCGTATCCAAACTACAGCATCAAACGCAGCATTGCTATCACAGATAAAACTGAGCCAGATAAAATAAACCAGTAATTTCTCGCAAAACCTTCCTCACCTGGAAGAGACTTTTCAATAGCAAACATCGTGCGCTTTCCCTTCTCATCAAGGAGGGAATACGTGACCACTGAGATACCATGAAGATGACCATCCATTTAAAAAAAGATTAGTCCACTTCCAGAGACATACCATGAATTCAAAAAATCTGTTCTAAAATCACCTCCTTGCGGGGCAAATTCAGCGCACCATTAAACCGCGCTGAGCTTTAGAGCCTTACGCGTTTTAAACCCCGATGTGCTGTTTGCACGCCTGTTTAGGAAGCAGGCGCAGGCCCAGGCCCGGCCCGGCCCGGCCCGGCGGCATTCCCGCGGACCCCTCCGAGGGCGCCCGGCACT
>WAAD01016928.1:0-13608 GCA_013389945.1 Fregata magnificens | reverse complement strand
GTCTTTTCCAACCTTAATGATTCTATGATTAACAGTCTTATTTCTTATCAGATAAAAAAACCTACCTCTCCAGTTAGTTTAATGAGAGTTTGGAAAAATAAAAATCCCATATTAGAATCAATGTAAGTATTATTACTGCCCTTCTCTGTCTATTTTCTCAGGACTGGATTTTGCAAAAACTGTATTTAATTGATTACTTCTAGTAAATGTATTGAAGCTACCTGCATCCTGCTGAGTTAGTCAATGTGAACAAAGTTTGTGGAATAATACAATGACTATGCTGAATCCTGTTAGATTTACTGTTTAAAACTGAAGCAATCCCCTGTGAACTAGTCTGGATCTCCTCCAATATTCATTATTAGTATATGCTTCATCCCTGTATCATATGGCTAATTGTCTTGCTCAAAAGAAACAATGCATTAATTGCTTGGTGGTTTTGGCTCTGTCCCTCTATTAAAGTTTACAGATGCCAGGAATTCCCAAATACGTTTATTTTTAAATCAGTACCATGTCAGAATATTGGAGCTTACTTTTAGTAGTGTAGGATCACATAGTTAATACAAGTTTATTTTTCTTTGCTTTTCTAAAGAGAAATAAAAAAATTGTAAGACCATTAGCTTTTTACATGAAATTAAAATAGTAAATTATTAATAGGTACTAAAGACTAACACAAAAGGAAAAGTATTTGCTTTGGTGATGGATTGGGAACTTGGCTGGGAATCAGGAAGCTGCATTCTGTCCTTCATTTTCCTCCAAGAGGTCATGACCTTGGTCGCTCACCTCTGTTTCCTTCTTTTTCTTCCCTTAAGCTGTGCTCATTTTGATACTTAGGTTATAAAGGTTACCAGAAGAGGCATTGGCTCCCCCTACATTGCCTTCCACAATGAAAAAAAAAAATACTATGATCATTTTTGGGCCTCGTTGTGATATTTCAATATGAAGAGAGATTAACTGTTGGTTATGGAATTTGGTGTGTATAGAGAAACCCTTACTGACGCATCAGTATATACTGTAGATAAGAATGATTTTCTTCATCTCAAACACCCGAAAAAGCTTTACGTAAGGTCAGAATTTAGTGTCATACTAAGTGAAAACTGTAGGTAGGATAGCTAAGGGAAAACAGTTGGCAATCACTTACTTTGTGTATACCAGCCATTCCACCTATAAACACTTTGAGTAATCTCCTGAATAAATCCAAATTAGTAGTTCTGACTTTTAATTCAAAAAACATATCCAGAACAAAAAGGGCTGTCTGATAGGGATAATAGATTTGAACCACGGTCAATACTTCTTTTGTTGTGCAATCTTCTACAAATTGCTTTGCCACAGTTCTCTAAATTGTTAAGAGATCCAAAGATAAGTATATCAAAGTGATGATGTGCAGAAAATACTAACTTAAGATAACACAACTTAAGCGGCTCTCCCATTTTCTCCCCCTTCAGTTGTTTCTTGGCTGCTCAGCATCTTCCAGAGGCTTGTTAAAAAGTCCTCAATATTTGCCGGACTGCAAAAAAATGCAGTTATGAGCAAATAATATGCAGTGGTTAACAAAATACTTTCCTCCACTGTCAGTATGCACCATAGTGACAGGTACAACAGGTGGCCACAAGTGATTTCCAGGGATCACATTATTCAATAGTTTAACTTCTCACTTTGTAGAGACCTCAATTCACTTAAGCAATTACCAGAGTAGAATATTCCTAGCAAAGTGACTAGTGCTTGGGGGTTTATTTGTTTGTTTTGGGGTTGGGGTTTTTTTGTTTGTTTCTTTTTTAACCTGGTCTTACCAGAGCTAGATCCAGAGCATACACCACTAATTCTTTTTTTCAGCTAGTTTCCTGTGAAGTCCAATGTCAAAAAACCTAATACTATGGCTTTCTGAAGCTCAGGTCTGCCTGTGTTTTGCTATTGACTTTAAACACAGCACTCTTCAACAGTGTTTCAGGGCACCCTAATAGTTGTAGGTTGGCTTTGCTACCATTGGAGAAGCTTGAAAATATCCCAATAGGTTGTAGCTGGTACTGTTTAACCTACGGCAAAATAATCTCACTTTGACCTCTGAGACAACAGTTTAGATGAATTTGACTGATGTACAAGAATCCCCAGGGATAACATCTGTCCTTATGTATACTGGTAAGCACAGTTACCAAAATTTGAAGTGCAGTGACTACAGCATAAAAAGGTATAGTGCAACAGGCACGGCAAACAATTCAATTTGCAATTGCTGCAGCAAGAAGTTATAGCACTGCTGAGTGCTTCTTGCTGAGGCAGGAAACCTATGAATTTTCCAAATCTGAAGAGCTTGCATAAAAGGGGAAGATTGGAAAAGATCCATGGGATGTAGCTGCTGCACACTAGAATGATAATTGGCTGTGGTGTGCCACTTCTCCTGGTGTGATGATGTACAGTTGGACTTGGTCTAAGAACAGTGTTGGTTGTTCAGCCACAGGATTGTCAAAATTTCTGCCAAAACAGACTTTTCTTACCAACTTGTTTGACCAAAGTTCTTTTAGCTGCTTATGTCCTCAGTTTATCTGTATATATTTTTCAAACTGGTACATAATGTTGAATGCACGTGGCCTTTGCAGTCACATCAGGTCATGTGCTTCTGTACTGTGCAAGTTGCGTGAAATACAAGAAACATAACTTGCAATAAGTTATAGGCTTATGTGTATTATTAGTCCCATGGAAATTAGAAGTTACATTTGTTTGGTCTGAACAATTTATGTTTTATAACCACAGTCCGTTACAGTCTTTTCCACAGAACACATACAAATATTTCCAGCAGCTGTGACTGCCAAATTACTTGGAGCAAGTGAACATTGCTCAGTCTCTGTAAGTACAAAGAGATTAATAACAATCATGCCTTATGGTCATCCCAAACATTACTCATTCTGCTTTACCTAATGCATACTTTGGACTTAAATGCCCACCGACATCTCAGCCAAAGCTGTTAGTGATATAACTACAGCCTGTGATGGTAATATAACAAAGCCTTTTGCCCAATATGTGCTACAATTTCAAAATAAGGTAGGGTTACATTAATCACTTATAGTACATCTGCAGCAGCATTTGCAAACTTACAGTCTGATTATTTTATGCATTGGCAACTAAATTAATATATATTTACTGTTCAATCCCAATTTACTATTCATGGAATTCAAGGTGGATGGCTAAGCATCATCTGCTTTCTAGCTTCTGCAGTTTTCCTTCCTGTTTTGAAATGAATGCAGAGAGATGGTCTCAGAAATGTGGGAAGAGAAACACATGCTAAAAAGAACCTTTTTTTGGAAAACCCTAGAAGAGCTTCATAAGAAAGGTACCAACCACCTGCCTGTGACACTGAAAAAGATACAGCAGCTTCTCAAAGACATTGCGTAAATAGCGTAATATACGTACATAGTTCAGGAGTGATTATTACAGCACCTTCTCAGTCCCAGTATCTGTATGTAACATAAGTCAAAGGAGGAAGACACAGGGAGGATAGAGGAGAACAGTTTTCCTAGTATCAGCATAATAGCTCTGGCTACTGTCTGTCAAGTAGTCCACTCTACAGAAAGTAATACTTCCAGTCTGGATCATCCTTGGATGGTGGGTTTCATGCAAGTGAAGTCAATGGAAAGTCTACAGAGTGCTTTAAGAGAGGTTCTGTCCCTTCATAGGCTTTTCCATCTGAAGTATCATCTCTCCCTAAATCAAATGCAACTAGCCATTGCTGATGTTTATACCCATTAGGTGGAGATATGCGCAAATAAAGCAGGTGTGTGGTACACCGCTGTTGCATTATTGACTATCATTCTCTGAGCTTACCATCATCAAAACAGAATTTTCCATATGCTGGCTAGTGCTGTCCCTAATGGTGGCACTGACTGAAATGATAATCAGGGTTATTTATGTACTTTTTTTAGTTAGAGATATTTTCTAACTGCAGCAATTTCCAGATTTGCTCTCGTGTTAATAAGGTATATGGTTTGTAATGGAAGTAAACCAAATTTCTTTGTGTCAGCCTTATGCACGTGCAATTACATGTTCTCCTAGCTGATAAAATGACATCAAGCAAGTTTCCATACACATTTAAGCAAGTCAAAGTGCTAGGATAATTCTTGCTTCAAATATATTATTATGAGGGAATGTGGCTGTTGTTTCTGTTAGACCATCCTGTTAATTTCTCCCATCAGTGCCTACGGGACTAGTCCTTGCATGCACTGGAAGCAGTTTAGGCCATATGATTGGTACCTTGGCAGTAAAAGCCCTGATTTCAGAGAAATCTTTCAAACAGACCCAAATTTGGCAGAAGCAAGAGTGAAATGACAGCAGCTATAAACATCACCTCTTATATTGATATAGGTTCTGTATATGTCATTCATTTCAGTGGCAGAAGCCCCTCTATTTACATATATGATGTTCACAAAGCATTTCAGTGACTGTCATCATTTCATTTTTATCCTGTGTGGTACCTCACGTTCTGTCGTACCCTTTAGCACTTGGGAGGGCAAGCACTTGTAAGGTGATGTACCACGTACAATCCACACTTAGCTATGTTGTAACTCTCTCCAAAGCCAAATTTAGAGCAAATTAGCAGGGTTTTGTTTGTTTGTTTTAAGATCACCAGCTGTAAGCATGCATTCTCCAAGATTCCCATTTGCTAACATAGTTGTCAACTTGTTTCAGGAGAGCCTGTATTAGCCCACTAGCTTTAAAAGCTCAGGTGCAGCTGAATGTTAAAAAAAAAGGAAGTAGATTTATTGGCTTTAGAGCATACAGTTTGCCAAGTTAATGCCACTTTTTACTTTTTCATTATTTAATCAGTGACTTTATGCTTACAATATTGAAGTATTTCATGCACAACACAAATCAGGAGCACCTGTTAGAGCTTTGGATCAGTATGCTGTCTATTGGCCTATGACACTAAGTGTTAACATTATTATATATGTTGCACATTTTGCTGTAATAGTTACAAGACCAACAGGATTCTGTATGGTCAACTCCGAGGTTAAATATATCATAACAGCCTTAGTCATTGCAGGCTGCTTTGGTTCAGCAATATTCTCTTGCCATCTTCTAACACGCTATTAAAACTTTTTCCTTGCTTCTTTTGCAGGAGCAACTTAACCATGAATTCTGCTTAGCCAATTTGCTTTTCCTGAAACGTACAGTACATCACTCACAGGAGTTCCACATAAGCAATAACTCAAGTAAGACTTACTCAAGTAAGACTTGGGTGCCATTTCCCCCTCATAAGATCACTGGTGCAGAAAGACCAGAGTGAGGACGTGACAGCTTTCCCTTTCCATTCTTCTTCTTTTCAAACACTCTTGCCTCCTCTGACTTTCAGACCATTTGATTTCACCTGACCCTTCTTTTATTACCTCCTGGGTACCTAGGCCCTGTAGGCCACTGTCTCTAATTTTGACTTAGAGTTCTCTATTGAATGTCTTTCTCCTCTTCTTAAGACCCCTCATGCTCAGACATCAGTGACTTGCTTCTTGATGACCCACCTTAGCTGCCCATTTCCTCATCCTCACCTCTGTTCAACTTATAAGGTTAGCTCAAAACTTCCCACAAGGCTAATTACCCAATTTGGCTCTTCACTGAATCTGTGATCTTTGGCTCCATTCCATCTTGGAACAGTTCAGTCTCTTACATCATTGCTCTTGGACCCCATCATTATGTTCTGTCACTAGTCCAGCTTCTCAAACTATGTGCCTTAATTTCTGTTAGTTTACCTGGAAATTAAATTGAGATGATCCTTGGTTTCTTCATGTTTAATTCTTCCCTGCCTTTGCAGAGAGGACTTTTTCCCTTCACTCTGAGGTCTGCCAGACCCTGGCTGAAGCTTACTCTTGTTGCTTCCTCTGCTCCTGCTCTCCTTCCACAAAAGGTCTTTGGTGGAATGTCCTCCCACTCTAAATTCATTTCTGTCTTTTGCTTCTGCCACCTTTCTGGCTAAAACCCCCTCATGTTCTCAGTCCTTGTATTTTACTCTCAGGCAGTCCATTGTGGGACTATTTTGGGTTTGTTCTGCGAATTCTCTATAAACATGCACAAAGTATTCCTCGAGCCCTGCTTAAAAATTCCCCTTTCAAAACTCTTGATAGTAGATAAGCCGCATGCACTGGAATCCTTCATCACTAATATCCCTTTGTGTTCATCAGTCATCTCTTGCATTACTGTTTGACTGTAAGCTGTTTGGTGGAAGAATCCACATTCTTGTTCTGTATTTGCATTGCATCTTGCAAAATGGAGTCCTGGTCCATGACTGCAGCTCTAAGACAGTATGGTAAAACAAGCCATATACTATAANCAGCTCTAAGTCAGTATGGTAAAACAAGCCATATACTATAATGGTGATAAACTTAATTTTTTATTAACTCCTCTCTTTTTACTGTGTTTCAGTATGAAATAAGGCAGCAAACATCATACCAGACGTACAACATCGGCTTAAACCTAGTGGCATGGCTAGGAGGTTCTAGACTATGTATTTGCACTGTTTCCCATGGGAGAAAATGTTAACACAGTTCAAAACATAAGCATATTTGCCTTATGAATTACTTTCACATGGTAAAGTCAGCTTCACTGATTCAGGCCCTCAAATATCTATGGTCTTCAGACCATGTCTGGTTTTGTTTTCATTTGAAATCTGTGCTGTAATCATGAGGCTGCTTTGATATTGCAGTTCTAGTGATTCACTTTGGGTTACTGCCAGATATCAGGTGGAAAAGTCCCTTTTAAAGAAATATTGGTCTTCTGAAGTAAAATTCTGAGGCAATATCATACTTCAAAGAAATACTGCATAAAGAGTTTCATGAAACATTCGGAGACCTATGGTTTTAAAGGGCAAGAAAGCTTTAAAAGACAATTGTATTTCCTGCTAACAGTGGAATGTATACATTCTGTATAAAGTTTACCAAATACTCCAAAAATTGTAGCTAGAAATGGGAAGACCTTGCACAATTCTGTTTGCTGCCCAAACAAAACTTGCCACAGCAGAATTCCTTTCTTCTTTTCTGATTTGGTTTCAAGTCGTGCTCCAACAGTTTTTCATTAATAACACAAATAATATCTCCTGCAAGTTCTGTTCACAAGTTTGGTTCTTACTGTGCAAACACATAGTAAAACTTCAGTTCCAAATGACTTTTCCTGCTTTCAGTACAGCCTGGTGTGTCTGCTATACATCTGCTGTACGCTGTAGCCTTCTTTTATGGTTATATCCTTCAGACCTGTTTGTTTGGGCTCATTCAAGTCCCAGACCTCAGGGTCTACAGACTTACTTTTCCAAACTAAATCTCTTTAGAGACAAATATTTCTGTTTTTCTGTGCGATATAGGCAGATGCTACATTTTCTTCTAGATCTATCATAACTCCTTCCCTGTCTAGCACTGTAGAAAGGAATATGCATTCTTTAATACCCACATTACATATTTCCATGTCTTGAGACATCTCCCTGGTGAGATTTCCCCCCCGCATATACTGTGCCTCCCAGAAAATAATATCAAATCAAAATGACAAGTTTTCCACCCAGCTGATATTTCTTTATTACAGGATACTTCTGGCTGCCTATGACGAGACGATAGAGGACATATTGTCCTTACGACTTATAAGGCAAATAAGTCCTATATGACTTATAAGGCAAATATATCCACACTCTAATCTCCTAGATTTACCCTTGCCAGTCACAGATAACTTTCTCTGCCTGAAACATGTTTTTTAGAGCTGTGCCCCCAAACTTTACCACTTCTGTTGCAAACACCAAATCCACCCTAGCAGCTGAACCCACTGAGCTTGTGCAGGACAGTGATGCTGTCATCACTCAAAGTGCAATTTCATCAACTAAGTTCTTCTGTTTTGCTTGCAGATCAGATGAAGATGGTAATTAACCAAGAAAATTGCCATCTAACCTTCACTGTTGAGCTTCCAGCAGTGCTGCCCTGTGTTGTATTATTAGCAGCCATTCAAGTGTTGCAGAGCAATGAAGACAGGGTCACCAAGAGCAAGATCTAGAAAGAGAAATTACTTCAGAGGCAGTCTTCTGGAAGATCTGAGAGCTGACTGTTGCCTCAAATGTATTTTAGGCCTAGTATAAGGTTTTTGGTAAGTGTGACCTCATAGCTATCAGAGGATTTTATTTAACACATGATGTACAACAGTAAAGAGAAAGGAGAAGTCAAGGAGTTGTTCTTAATGTTCTGGTAGTCCTAGGACCTGCAAAAGCAAGATCTTGACAAGCCATGCTGTTGAACAGCATAACATACAACATGGGCTTGTTGAAGAATCTACCCTTGAATGCCAGCAGATAGCTGTTGTGAACAGAATGGGCATCTCTTTGCAAGTGAAGCAAAAATATCTTGAATTCAGGCTGACATTAGTTTTCTGATTGGCAATAATAGTAACACACATTGCATTTGTGAACTTCTGCTCATCAGCCATAGCAGCAGGGTATGAATAGCTGTGAATGATGGTAGGCATTCATAGGAATAGTTGTTGATAAATGGGTATAGATATGTTGCTATAGATATCTATAATTGAAAAAAAAAATTGAAAATTGTGGAGGAAAAAGTTGCATTATTTGCGTTTGAGCTTCTCTTTTGGTAGCTATCAGATGCACTTCTGTTCAGCTTACACAAAGATTAGTGGTCAGTCATATCCCCCAAGGGGACCAAGACCCGATATATGGGTATTTATTATGGGGAAAGATCCTAGCCCTGCTTGCCATCATGGCAGGCTCTGAACAGGCCACAGATTTTGGCTGACATGAGGAAAGTTTCCCTGTCACCTTGCATAGATTTGGATGCCTATGAAAGTTTCATCAAGGTGGTAGGGATATTGCATTTGCAGGTTGAATCCAGAAGACTAGTAAGGTCAGATCTTCAGGTCTTGTGATTTGTGTCACTGTTTTCTTTTACCAGGAAAATGGTAGTAAAACTCAGCATGAAGTGTGGCCATGACTCCATCCCAGAAAGGAAAGACAGAAATGAAGCTGAAAGCTTTGTTACAAGAAAGATGACAATGGGTGATGAATGCCAATGGGTCCGTAATACATACAATGAGAAGCATTGAAGAATAGCTGAGGGGACTAGAGAAAGCAGAACAAGGAAAAGCAGGTTTCTCAGTTTCTCCCCACTGCAGTTCTAGATTTGTTAAGGTGTAACTGAGCAGGGAAGGCTGCAAACCAGATAGAAGAGACACCAACAGATCCAATGCTCTCAAATACCACATCTTCTGAGGACAAAAGCCTGCCCTGTCAGAAGCAAAGCCTGCATGGGATTATGACTTCTATCCATAAGTATATTCCCAAGAGAATCAAGAGAGAAATCCTACTATCTTTGTCCAATTTTTCCTCCCCTGGAGGAGAAACAGATGCAGAAGATGAGGCATCTATATTAGAAAGTCTTAGACATAACTGTTGTATCGAAAGATTTCTCTCTCCGGCAGCAAAGCATTGCAGGAAGCAAAACGGATATGGGGGAGTTTTAATTGTTGGTGCCAACGCAGTGCACAATCTTGACAAATAATNGCCACCATTGCTGAGCACACACAGGTCTGCTTTGGCCAAGCAAAGATTTTAAGATGGACATCATTACCTGAGGATGTACAGCTGGAATCAGATCACTCTGGAGTCTCAGCAATAGCTGCTTTGCATAATTTCATGTAGGTACGGAGATGTTACCAGTTTAGTGTAGAAATACTGTGAGCTTGCTCACACAAATTTGTAGTTTCATACCTGTTTATGTAGGGGCAAATGAGCATACTACTGCATCGTGAATCTGACACCACTTGACATTTGTGCTCATGACTGAGTCATCAGCAGTAGCTTCACTAAGACAGCAACTGGAGCTGTGCATGCATTGGATATAGACAGTCTTTCCCCTAGTATCTCCCTGGTATGTGTTAAAAATATCATCAACCAGTAAGACAGTTGTCAGTATATAAAGACATGGTTAGAGATATGGTTTAGTACTATATAGACTGAAAACATGCTTTGGAAGTTAGCAACATTCTGAGGATGGCCTTTTCTATTCTTATCTCTAATCATCATGATTTTAAAGTAATAACCTGCAAACGTGAAAGACGTCTATTTCAGATGGTAGATGGATATTAGTCCATCACCATTTTTACTCTTTTTTGAGACAGCAACATTAGTGTTCATTGCAGTCGTAAATTACTAAGAGCACATCAAACTATTTTTATAGGATACATGCTAACAGAAGAGATATGCTCTATTGCATATATGAACATATTTTATTACTCCTACAGTACAACATTTTGGCTGATTTAGTATTTTACCAAGTGTCACTTAGACAAATAGGTTGTGTTCTCTCTACATAAGTCCCAAATTAGGGCTGAACCCGCTACCTCACTGTCCTTAAAAAAAAAAAAAAAAGTAAGTTTTACAAAACCCACCTAGCTATTGATTGTTCTGTACCACCTTGAAGTACCCAGTACAGCAACACTACTCCCTTATTTTACTTGCATATATCCAGGGTGGTTTTTTTTCCACATGAGAGTTCTCTTATGAATAACCACAAGATTTTTCTAACCCTCCACCATGATCACTTTTGCCTTAAAGAAGCACAAAATCAGTGCCGTAGGTACAGCGCAAAGTTTGACATTATAGCTAAGTCTTTTTACTGAGACTCAGTCATGAGAAGCAGCTTTCTTGATCCTGAACTATTACCACCTACCTTATCTTTCAGTCTTATCAACTTCCCCAGCCTCACAAATAAGTTCCATCATACATAATAAAAGGAACACATCTCACCTCTTCCCTGAATTCATTACATCTAGACCTTCCTTACAGTCTTGGTCCTTGGAGGGAGGGCCAGCCATCAGCCTCAGGCAAAGTTGACCCCCCTTTAGTAACTACCTCAGGTGGGGGAGGACATCTGATCAGCCCCCAAGCAATCATAGGAATTGATTTTACCACCATAACATGTGAACAATACGGCTGCCGTTGGAGGAATTTTGTTAATGCAGCTGGCAGGGTTGTTTTGCTTTTTTTTCCCATCACCAGCAGTTTTTTTGTTCTGGCCAAGTTAGGTTTCCTATAACAAAAAACCTTGTTCCAAATCAGTAGAGCAATGGGGTTTGGCCTGCCACAGCACCAGCTGGCTTTTCTGACACTGCAGGGTTAGTTGTCAATAGGAGATTAACCTACCTCACTGGAGAAACTGGAATCAGCTCTCCATGATGTACTTATATTTCTGGCCAAAGAAGGACATATAATGATAAAATTTGGGTAGGGAGCCAACTGGTGCTACTGTTGTCCCAACATCCATTACCTTTAATTGCTGGAGTGATTGACGTACTTGACAACACAGATGGAACATGCAGAGTGTCAGCCAAGGTTTCTGTCATCCACAAGGCTACGGCAGAACTTTTGCTCTGCCCTGTCTCTCTTCTGCTGTTCCTTCCTCCTCCTAAAACCACTCAGACTTATATATGAGTGCAGTGTTAAACGCACTGAAGGAGAGCTTAGTGGCATGACTGAATAAATAATGCTAATGCATCATTTCAGTACAAATGCACTGACACATATAAGCAGTCAGTTGATACCTGACTTGTTCAGCCTATGTCACAGCAGCCTGCCTCACATGGAAAATATAATTTCACCGTGTTCCTAGGGTTTATGTAAGGGTCATGTGTACAAGAATGGGAGAAGACAGTCCCATTCCTCAGCCCTTGCCATGAGCAGATCAGATAGAAACCAGCTCCACTGGGCCCCAGCAAAGATGCCCGTTCAGTCATGGGGCTTCTTTACTGGCTGAAATAAAACTGGCTGTTTATTCCAGAACAGTTTAGGTGTAAACACAGCGATGATGTTACCTCTTTATTCTCATACACCAATAAATATTACATTTCCTGGGGGTGTTTCCACGTTACATTCACACTGGGGTCATAACGCGAGTGACAGAGCTGTTTCCACTAGAGAGTGCTTCAGCTGTAAATACACACAAATTGGTTAAAGAGAAGTAATACTAACCTTACTTTGAACAAGTGAGACAGAAATATGGGCTGGCCGAACCCATGTTTGTAGGAAAGATCACAGCAAGGAGGTGTAAAGGGAGATTGGATGCACACCATGAGATCTGAGGCTTCCTACAGAAAAGTGGAGTGAAAGGAGGGGAGCCTGTTGCTAAAAGAGAGGTTGGAGAGTCAGGAGGACTTAACTGAGCACAGAGAGGAGGACAGGATTCAGATAGAAAGGTGGGACATGTGTCTAGCAGAGAGAACCGGTCACAGAGAATGACAGTAGAGCACCAGTCCTGAGCCTGGAGAAGACAACCAGAGACACTGTGGTAGCTATTGTAGGGGAAAACAAGCTGGCCTGGAGTGGGAGAGAGCAGCCAACAGCATGATCCTCGATACGAAAGGGAGAGTTGGTGGGGGCCAGAGCAGACATTTTTAGAATGAGAGGAACTAAAGAATTAGAAAATAAAGCCAATATCATGAGGAGAAAGATCCCTTGGGATGTAATCATGAGGATGTGTTGAGGCTATCGGAAGTTGAAGCAGACAAGAAACTTCGATGTCTGTGCAAAGGGCAAGTGGAAGCTGAGGATGAAGAGGACAGAAGTTGAGAGGGTGACAAAAGTCATTCTGCTTTTTAAATATGCTCTTCTTGGAAGGTATAGGCAGGACCCCATGCAGACAGAAGTAGAAGCAATAAGGCAGCATGTAAATTGTCTGGTTGGGAGGATTTATTTAAAAAGAAGAGTGTTGTTTAACATTGTTAGAGAAAAGAATGTTTACTGTACTGAAGGAAAACATCCATCCTGAATGCTTTTCAGTGACAGGTCAGAAAGAGGAGCAGAGAAACTAGGGCTGGGGTGTGAAAGGTCTGAAGGCAGATGACAACTCATCAAAGTTAATGGACCAGAAAACATGCAAGGGCCAAGTGTCAATGTAAGAGAGAATGCGCTGCTTCTGAAAGAGATCAGATGATGGCTGAAGAGGGAGGAAGTGGCTATTAAAAAAAAAATCAAAGAGAGTACTGCTTGATAAAAACAGTCATAGAATCATANCTAGTTTCTTGGGAGAAGAGTCCAACACCCGCTTCACTACAACCTCCCTTCAGGTAGTTGTAGAGAGCGATAAGGTCTCCCCTCAGCCTCCTCTTCTCCAAACTAAACAGCCCCAATTCTCTCAGCCGCTCCTCATAAGACTTGTTTTCTAGACATCTCACCATCTTCGTTGCCCTTCTCTGGACACGCTCCAGCACCTCAGTGTCCTTCTTGTACTGAGGGGTCCAAAACTGAACACAGTAGTCGAGGTGCGGCCTCACCAGTGCTGAGTACGGGGGGATGATCATTTCCCTAGTCTTGCTGGCCACACTATTCCTGATACAAGCCAGGATGCTGTTGGCCTTCTTGGCCACCTGGGCACACTGCCGGCTCATGTTCAGCCAGCTGTCAACCAGCACCCCTAGGTCCTTTTCCGCCAGGCAGCTTTCCAGCTACTCTTCCCCAAGCCTGTACCGTTGCTTTCATGGGAAAGACACCAGTGATAAGAAGCAAAGAATGAACCAAGGCTGAAATTTGAAGAGAGATATGAAAGCAAAGAAATATGCACTTAAGTGCGAAGCCACCGAGGCGAAGGGCTCCGGAGCGGA
>WAAD01016920.1:39284-69921 GCA_013389945.1 Fregata magnificens | reverse complement strand
GTAGGCAAGGAAGGATCCAGATACCAGATGCAACACTGCACATTTCTTTCCTCTCTCTCTTTTCCTCTGCAGGAGTCCCCTACCCAGGAATAAGACAAAAATTCACATTCCTACTTCATCTCAAACACAAGCACAGAAGCCCTGGGGGGTGAAGAAGGAAGCAAAGGGGAATAGTATAAGGAGTCCTTCTACAGGCATTCCTAGCTGAGATCTCAGCCTCCAACTGTCATCATATTTTTGCCCCTGTCAGAACCACACTTCACTACTTTGATTAGTTTAAACTTGCAGTCTCTCATTCTCAGATTTAAACAGCCAGTGCATGCTTCAGTTAAATCTATTACATCTTGGAATCCTTCTGTTTCACGGGAATATGTATGTACCAGTGGAATAAATATGACATAATATGGCACATATTGTGAGTGTTGTCTACATTTCTGTAGTTAACCATGTTTACGTCACAGAATTTCTCATGTAAATAATTGGCTGCTTAACACACACAGAGAGTTCTTCTTAGACTAACTAGTCTTTGTGAATCCTCCAATTCAGAATACAAACACCATTACTAAATGAAAGTCTTGTGAATAAAGGTATACATAATATTCAGAGTAAATCCCATTTAAGATAGGATAATTCTGTTCCTGAGTAGACAGAAAAATGGGTTCCAAACACTCAAGTCTGGTCAGAGGTCTAGGCCACTCACCAGAAGGCACTCCTATCAGCTCCCATCCTAACCATTGAAGTTCAAAGACTCTTCGAAAGTACAGAATGGAGTTATTTTTCTCCTGCTAATACTTCCATTGAACCTCTTCACATGAAAGAAAATAAAGTTACTTTTCAGGTGTGCCTGTTGAAGAGTGCCAATTTTCAACACAATGGGAATTATAAAACAAAAGACAGAGTTAGTATTCATTCTTATCTAGAAAGTGTCTCTCCCCTCCCCAAATCTTGTTTATGTACATACATACATGCATGATTTACTTGAGGTAGGACAGTGGGAGATGTAGAAGAACCCTCTCCAAAGTAAAAACCTTTAAAGTATAAAAAGAGGAAAGCAAAAGAGTTACGTAAAGTGTTAAAGGAAAATAAAGATTTTATACATATCTTAACTGTTAGCATGAGTAATACGCAAAATGGATTTGGTTTAGGTTACCAGCTTTTATCCAGATTATCCAGACAATCAGCATCTGGTTTAAGTCCCCTAGGTAACCATCTGTAGTAATGGCACATGAAGGATTAGCCTTATCTGACATTTGTAATGAATATATGGATGGAAGAAGAGGAAGGAGTGTGAAATGGAGTACAATTGTTAAAACTTAAAATCAGGTGAAACCACATCTTTATTTGCTGATTCTGATAATAACTGTGGGGGTTTTTGGCTTTTCAAACATTAGCATATGTGTTGAAAAAACAACATATCCTCATTGATTTTTTAAAGAAAAGCAGGCAAATTGAGAAAAAATAATTTAATATATTTTTATATTTGACCTTTTAGACATAACTAGAACATTAAATAAAAATAAAGCCTAATTCTCCATGTCCCATTATGACAGATGGGTGTGATCACAAAAACATCAAAGGCAGGCTTATCCTAATCCTGTAAAGTGGTAAGTGCCTCCTGAAAGGTCCTCAGTGCCTTCTAATCCTACTGAGGATAGGCTGCAAGTGCATCAAGAGGTAACGGGAGTAAGTAACAAGGGTAATAGTGGGCTTTCCTGTCCATAGGAGGACCAGTATGTATCGAAAAGATCTGATATGTTAGGAAATAACCTGATTTATCTAAACATAGAGATCAGAAATTGGGAAGATGGGTATTTATTTTCCACTCTCAGTGAGCTTATATTGTACGTATAGCACGGCCTTAGGCACAAAGCATGCAGCTCTAATTCAGAAAACCTGGCTTCTCTTCCAGGCTCTGTTATTTGCACAATATTGCACAGTGTCCCAGGCCAGTATCATTACCTCTTGGCATCAGTGTCTTCTTTCCACAAATGGTGAAAATGAAATGACCTCTTCTCAATAAATCATGAAGTTGTGCAAAAGTGACAAGACATAAGAATCTATTACCATGATTAGTTTTAATGCATCAGAATGTATGATGAAAAAGCTGATTTTTGAAGCAGAAAGAGAAGCTCAAATTAAATCCTAGGAAATGTTTTGATTTGGGGGTTTTCCCTTTGGGTGCAATCAAATATTCAGGATAAGGAAAATGAGAATAAAGGATCCTATAAACTTGAGGCAGGTAGCACTACCTTTGGAAGAACAACTGAATTGGAGTTACTGTCGATCAGGCCAGGTTCACCAAGACAAACCTCTTCATCATAAGATGGCCAGGTGAAAGGTCTAAATGAAGATTGGGCTGAGTGGTTTGAGGCTAGGTGATATGAGAACATAGTAAATAGTACTGCAGTGGAGTGTAGCAGCTACACAAACAAGGTATATTGTGACAATGCCAACCACTCCTCCCCAGTTTAAAACAAGCTTGCTAAATCACGCAGCAAAAATACCTTGTGCAAAGTCCCAGATGGTATCTAGGGTAGCTTAACAACTAAACCTCGGCCAGTTTTCTCTCGTCTCAATGAAACTCTAGGATGATTCCTACTGGTCAATTAAGACATGGATATCTCATTTCCTTTGGTGAAATGGCCACACCACTGGTGAAATGGCTGATATTGAAAAAAGGCTTCTTCATATGTGTATTATTAGATGTCACATGTCCATGAGTTATCTTGACACTTTTTTTTTTCAGATATCCAGATACTGCTGTTACCAGGCAGAATGTCACTAATGACTACATTTTATAAATTTGTGTGAGACATTTTTATAGCACATGCTGTATTGGCACCGTTGCCCAATACTGCATGCAATTACTTTGTTGTTGCTGTTGTTGCTGAGGGCCAAGCTCTAACAAATTAAATTTAGAGAAGGGAAATAGGCTTATATGCAAATGGAATTAAATGCTGACACAAGGATAAAACAGCACTGGATTTAGACAGGGCTCTCCCCCCGACTTTTTAACCAATCATTAGATTTAAATTGAGCAGACAGATTTATCTTTGATTTAACTCCATTGTAATCAATGGGACTGCAGCAGGGATGAACCTGAAGCAATATGATTTTGACACTTTTTATGCAACAGCTATCCAGAATGAAGTAGATGAAACAGATTTTTTTTTGCTTATAATTTATGAAATTATTTCCCTGTCCCCAAATCCCTACATCAAGGAAATGAGGTAGTGCATAAAAATGGATAAAGTAAGCAGCTGCATGCCAAATACCAACTGCTGACCACAGGCTCTGTACCCATAAACCCAAAGCCAAAATATTTATCTGACTTACCTGTGGTCCAGAAAGAACTCCCTAATGGTGTAAGTACAGCTGGATAATTGCATGGTTTCTCCTCAATATCACTTGCACTATATAAAAACAATGAAGTACATTTAGTGTTTCTGTAGTATTAGTATCACATACAAATAATTGCTGAATTTAGAAAATTATGTTCTTTGGTGATCTATAGAAGACCTAGGAAGAACAATGATTGTTGGTCTTACCATTGCATTAGACGAGATCCATATTTCAGTCAACTTTTAGAACCCCTGGTTGCATTTTGTGCCTTTATTACATGACTGCTCCTATACATGGCCTTCTCCCTTACCTGTCTCCACTGGCACTTCTTGTGGAAAGAATAAATTGTTTATCAAAATACTTTGTAAATTAATGTAGGACCAAAGGACTCTGGCAACATGCACTGTATATGGAACTAATGAGGAAATAGGGATCATTGCTCATAGCAATCTGACAGACCCTGATTCTTTTGGCATCTTGTTTTTTGGCACCTAATCCTCTTCATTTTTCTCTCTCGTTCTAGTTTTTCATTGCTTCTTTTCAGCTGACAGCTCATTGCTTATTCATTTATTCATGGGTCTTATTTTTTTGGTTTTGAGGATTCTTTATTCAATGGTAAGTTCAGAGGAATTACAGTTTGTTATTCCACACAGCCACTTCTCTGTATTAAAGCCATCAAATGATATGGAGAACTTCTGTACAGGCATGAAGTTTTACCCTTATTGTGTCACAGTTTTCACTCTTACATTACTTTCTCCCACACAAAGTTCTAGCTTCTTTTTCACTGTAGACATATAATGCTATTTTAGGTAACTGCTAATGGTTAACCACCTATATTTGAGGGAAGCATAACAGACCTCCTACTGGCTCCTATGACATGGTCACCATCAGCCAGAGTTTGCAGATGATCTGGCTGAAATATTAGATTAGTACAGCGCTTTTTACTTCAAGGCCCATGGAGCACCTGGGTCCACAATTGGTAATTAAGAGAAGTCTGTTGACAAGAAATAAGTCCGTGCATCAAAAACATTTGTTAACTGCTACAGTAGAGTTATCCTCAGCTGGCAGAGTAGCCTTGGGACTATAGGTTCTCTAGGCAAAGACAGCAAAGCAGACAAATTTCAAAAAGCAAAACTAATTTCAAAGCAAGTCTCACTTCAGATTAAATAGCCTTAGCAAAACATCTATTTGCTTTGTACACGTTGGCTTACATACATAAAAACAAGAGGTAAGAATCAAACAACACAAATACCGAGCATTGCACTTAAATTGGTGGGATTACTGATCTTTGTTTACATTTGCTGTTCTGTAGCAAATCACTAGGGACATAGCAAAACAGTGCTTATCAGTACCATTACACTAAACAAAGGTGCTAGAATCAGGTCTGAAGCACATACAAATGTTTTTCCTTTCCTCAAACATATGTATTTGCTTCTTCCCCACCCATCAAAAAAAAAAACCCAGATATTTGCTACCAATGCATTTTGCTTACTGGAGACTTTTGAAACATAATCAGAATTACTTTGGCAACATGCAGTCCTATCAAAATATGGACAACCAAGAGGTAACATGTATTTTAATGAACAGCTAGTTCCAAAAAAAAAAGTTTAACTACGTTAAACTACGTTAAGCCAATAAAAAGTGAGGAAACCAGCTGTTTTCATAACGCACATCCAGCTTTAAAGAGAAAATACTGCCTTTGCAAGTACAAGACTGTGTAACTTACAGGAAAATTAAGATTTTACAGTTCAGCTACTAGTACTTCCCAGAACGTGAAGCATGAAAGCCTGAGTATTCCCCTTTCTTCAAGCAGTAAAGGTTTCAAGTTTTTACCCCATTCATATTTGTTACCACCTTCCCAGCATTTACACTTCACTGATCTCAAAACACAGAAAATGGTCCATCAAAGTAAAGCAGTTTATAGATGTTACAAACTGTATTACAATCCTTCTAAATTTTCACCATGGAAACTACAGTAATTTTCAAGTAATACAACTTTATGCTTACTTTCTGGACTTCTATTTCTAAACATTTTGTTCTGTTTAGTGATTCAGTATGATCTGGTAGTAGTATACTCTAGAGTATTCATTCTTCTTATGTGAAGAAAGCAGAGTTAGAGATGGTAACTAAGATTAGCATGAATTCAAGGGTCTAAGCAAAACTGAGATACGGGATGTCTGTTACTTAAGAAGTCAAATCTGCATTAAACCGCCCCTCTGAATATTACTAATATTAGTAAGAAAATTTTCAACCCAAGCATTATAAGCATAATTCTTTTTCTAATCTTTCAACAGATGAAAAACAAAGAGCATTTTAAGGAGAGAAACTTGCATCAGGTCTTATATCCAGGAAAAAAACTTGCTGGATTACTATCAGCCTCATAGAGTAACATTAACAGCTTGCCTTGAAACTTCAAGGTTAAGTGGTCCATTAATTTTTAAATCTTTCTTCTACTCTAGTTTTGCATTTCTCCTTTTTGTCTACCAAAATACTCAAATTGATCTGTAGTTGCAAGAAATCTTATTCTCCATGTGTTTCTTATGTCTGCAAAGAATCAGTTTCAAAACCGGTTAGGGCATTCAAACTGAAAAGATGCTGTCCATATAATGACTTAATCAATTCACAGACATATTATAGGGTTTAAAGTTGAAATAATAAATAAAATGAATCTATCTATCTAGTACTCTTTAAAATGCCTTTCAGTTCTGTGGGGTGACTGGCTGCTGTTCAGCGAAATCTCTCTGCTGCTCTGGAGCCCCCTGCCGTAATGTGAATACATACCTTGCCGATGCCAAGGCAGCAGGGGCGGCTGCCTTTGCCTGGCCCCTTCATTTGGAAGAGCTAGCTAATTAAATACACAGCTGCAAATGGTGCACAGCTCTCAGGTGGACATAACGTCTTGTGCTCTGAATATTCCCTCTTCATTTTTCCTCCAATGCTAGAACTGTATCTCAGTCTCTCACCCAAACTAAATGTGCCTGAAAAAAGTTTTATATTACTTTGGGAAGAAAGTAGTAAAATGGAGAGCCAGAAAAGAGTCTTTTATACAAAACAAAAGGGAAAAAAAGGATTCAAAATATTCAAGTATGTAATCATCACAGTAATCAAATGAATATCCAACATAGAATCCAGAAATGGGTTCATTGTGAGAAACTGCCCCATTAATTGGTGAGCAGTCACAACAAAGAGAAAAAACAAGTACAAGTAAAAGGAATCATCCAAACAGGATCTGAAAACTGTTCAGTGAAAACATTTTACCACCTCTAATATGATGAAACATCCAGCTTGCAAATACATAGTCCAAATAGTGGGGGCGGGGGGGAAGTTACATTTTCAACTCAAGTTAAAATGAACCATTGGATGGCACTGAACTGTGAAACAGGAGAATCTGGATTCTGTTTGCAGTGCTGTGTCTGACTAGTTATGAAATCTGAAGGGGTCGCTACTTGACTCTGTGCCTCAGTATCCTTCATTCTTATTCTCGACTCTGGTGAGCTACAGAAGGCAGGGACCAGTTCTCACAGTGGACACATCTATGCCAAAATCAGAAGAGTAGCAGAGGGGTGTCAGTGAAAACATTCCCAGATTAGCTTTACTCTCACTGGCCTGCTCAACTATCCTAGTGAGATTTTAGTCACCCTCAGGTGACTCAGGATGTTTGGCAGATTTTTGCATCCTGTGCTGTAGCCCCTGTTTCCTCTCAAAGTCCCTTGATAAAGTTTCTTTCGGCTGTGCCTACCAGTCCTTCACTCCCACGACTTCACTGCAGTGTGCAACAGTCACTTTGTATAGGTGGCACCTGGATCTCAACTGGATCTCTTGGGAACCACTTTACAACACATAAAACTAGGTGCTGCTAAAATACAAGCAACTTTCTTGCACTGATGGTTTGTTGATGAACTAGCCCTGCTTTTCTTCAAATTTGGTGTTTAGAAGCATTTCTTGCAATTCTGAGCAATTCATACTCTATCTGTCTAGAGTATAGATCCCTGCAGTTAGTGTATTGAGCAGTCAAAGAGCCAGTCCGTGCCCTCTACACCAGTCCCTGCAGCACACATACCCGTAACGTGCCAGGCAGCAGATGTATTGCCTCCTTGTGCAAGCACTGCAACAGCCACTGCACAGGTGGTTGGTTAATGCCAACAATACGATGCATATTTCCTGTGCTGAGGGGAACTGCATCTTTCAGGAATTGTATCAGGCTCTGGCAAAAAAATAATACAGCCAGGGAGAACATATTTCAATATGAGTGAGCTAATTATAATTTTGGCTCCTAAAGCTTTCCAACAGCCAAAATATAAAGTCCAGCTGGCATGTCCTTCCGCCTGCCTGAAGGAAATAATCCCAATTTATAGCATAATCAAAAATCATGTTTCCATATTTTTGGGGGTTTGTAAGTTACTGCCAATACATCAGCCTATGGAAAAGCCTCCGATTGCTTTCCAAGTGATGGAGTGCCAGGAAGAAAAAGTTTCAATGTATACACATTTTACTGCCTCTACACTGGTTTAAAAAGCACACAGGATTGCCTGGCTGCAAGTGAGGGGAAAAGAAATATCAGTCAAGTAAGGACTTTGTGAATCACATAGCCCTGTGCAATTAAGGGGCCATTGTTCATTTTCAGATTGTCATAAATCCATTGGAGAATTTGAGACAATTCAAAAACCAATTACAATAGAATGCAGAGGGGATTGGGCAATCAGCTGAAATTAAATCCAGCCCACAGAAACAAAATGTTGCAAGAAACCAGCCCTGAAATATGCTGGGAGAATAAAAGGCATATGAAACTGAGCGACTGTGCACATATAGTCTTTTAAAGACCAAAAAGTTATTTGGCATGAAGGCAGAGGGTGTTGCATAGCTCTGAACACTGTTTTGCTAAGTACATCGGGTCTTCTTTGTTTCAGTCAATTATAAGCTAAAAACGTTGAAACTACCACAGATGTACAGGGAAGCAGCTGTATGGTTTTCACTCACTATACCTGTGGTAATAAATAAATAAATATCTCTCAGAAAAATACTATAGTACTACTTGCCCTGAAATAGCATTTTGAGTACACACCTGCAAGGGCAGATAAATTTTTCTACATCTCATAACCAAAACACTGCACCACAAATAGCAGTTTGCAACGATCAAAACAGCATTCATATGTCTATTTTTAAGTGATGTTTCTTTAGAGATATAATTATGATTTTGATTACTTGTGCACCGATGTAAACTAAATGAAACACATTCTAGGTTTTATTGAAAAAATGTAAGGGACCAATCCTACAAACTTTATTAAAATGAGCAAATCTTAAATAATCAACAATATAGACTTCAGCATGGCTCTTTATGTATGTACGTAGTAACCCTAAATGACTTAAAGCCTAGACATGAGATCTTGATTAGCAAAACAAGGATAGGAAACCACGTTTACTCTTTGGCTGATATAGTCATCTTGTGGGATCCGTAGTACCTGAAGTGTTGTAAAGCTTAACATTGGTTCAGTTTCTGAGGTGATTGGAAGTCGAATAGGGTATGCCTCCTGCCTCCTATGGTGCACTGTGACTTGAATGCAGTTTTCTTTGCCACACTCATCCACTCTATATTTGTATGCTCAGGTATTCAAATTCCTTCAGTTTAAGTCAATGCTTGTCCAAGCCATCCTGTCTAACGCCAGAATCTAGACGGAGACGGCTTTGCTAGCTAAGCGCCTGAAGAAACTGCTGGTTTCAGCAATTTCTGCAATTGCAGAAATTCTATAACATTCTTTCAGTAGTTCAAAAATGTGCAAACTTAAAGCATGCTTTGGACGGCAATAAAGACAGAATGGAAACCTGCCTCTACACACTGGCGGCTACTTCAGCCTTTGGCCTTTATAACACCAAACCCTTCAGCTGTTCCTTGTGCCTCTCCTCAGCATGCATTACATGATTACACTATAAAGGGTGTAGTTTGGAGTACCAGTATTTTTTGACCTCCTAGTTCAATATACTGCTACATTATCATGACATATATTTCTCTTATAACAGTGAACCACCTACCAGTCTTCCAGTACTAATACCTAGTTATTTACTAGCAACTACAGCCAGAACCCTGATTTTCCCTCAGGATCCCTGAGGATTTCTCTCTTATCAGTTAAATACAAAATTCCATACATCTTTATACCTTGACTATCTGGGTATCTTAACTACATGTCCTTTTGAGATAACATTTCCTTGGTAGGGATCAAGTTTGTGGCCAACCAAAGCTGAGGAATACCAAGCATTCAGGGACAGTAATCATATAGCAAATTTACTGATAAGATTATACAAGTGAGGGCTACCAGCACTGTGTAGCAGTGAAAATAGCCTCCTGCATTCAGAGAAAGAAAATACTAGGCCACTGAGTCACATGTTTGGGGGTAGTGGCAAGGATCGGGGAAGACAGAATATTCAAAAAGCCATCACTGTCACATGGTAGGAAGGAATGGACTGGTTTCCATACGGACAACAGCACTGACTGCAGCAACCACCCCTAGCACATCAGAGGTCTTAACTCAGATGAGCTCCTGAGGGAGGATGCAGTTCTCCAGGTCTGGGGCTGCAGGGATTGCCAGGGTCCTCTCCCTGGGGCTGGGGCAGGTGGAGGCAGTATCCTTGCCTGCAGCAGTGAGCTAGCAGTCTGTCTGGCGGTGAAGGCAGCCCACATCATCCTGGACTGTATTAAAAGCATAATCAGCAGATTGAGGGAAGCGAATAGAGACTCATCACTTGTTAGACCACATCTATAATATTGTATTTGGGTTTGGGAGCTCTGCCACTAGAATGACAGTGGTAAACTGGTGAGCCACCAACATGGTCAGGGACAGAAAATATATGTATATNCAAGTGGCTGTAGGCTAGAAAAACATATAGGTGATATATTTGATGTATATTTTCATATTTTTCTCTAGGTGGGGTTTTGGGGTTTTTTTTGCTACTGTTAAAAATAGGATACTGGGCTAGACAGACCTTTAATGTGATTCAATATGAAAGTTTTTATAAAGACTATTTTCAACTGTTTCAGTAACATGCTAAGTTTACTATCTCAAATACCCACACAGCATAACTGAAAAGAATCCCAATAATTTAGAGGGGTTTGGATTAGCTCCTGTTTTCCATAAGGAAAGTATGAGGTTCAGGAGACTAGAAGACAAGATGAGCTATAAGCGAATCAAACTGCAGACATGGTCCACGAAAGTCTGAGAACTACCAAATCACTAAGTACTCAAAATTGTGTGCAAAATATGAATAAAATATTGATTTCATTAAAAATGTTAAGGACTACTTAATTCAACAACATTTTATATGTTTGCATATTTATTTCAAAATTTGCATATCTGTTTGCATATATCTTGTAAAGCTGAACGTTAATTATACTTTAAAATCATGTATAAATTGTAACCAAGAATGTTGTATGAATTTTTGAAATGAGACACACTCAAGTACCATTAATTATAAACTGCCATTTAAAGCACACTGAAGCAGACCTCATATTGAAAAAATATTGAGCCCTTGACAAATAAAAAAGGCAGCAAGAGTTATTAACTGGTCTAGCTGATTAAATGGCGTCTCCTACAAGCATAGCACAGATTTTTTTTCCTCTTTCTCCCTCCAGAGCATGGCTTACTTTTACTCAGAAGAGACACATGACAATTTGCTGGCCAAGATAAATACTGCTATATACTGCAAGTATTATACACTAGTTTATAATTTCTGTTTAGGGCAATTCTCTTTTTGAAGTTTTCTTCATACAGAAATGACAGTCAGTAATATGTGACAATAGACAAAAAAAGCTTTATGGGTTACTTTAATGGACTCATGTCAAATGAGGTGAGTTGAAGTGATTTAATCACATACTAATTAGATTTGTGAAACGATTTTGAGTAATTTAAAAAGCATTTTCACAAGGTCAAATCTCAAGCAGCTTCCAAAAACCTAGACTTGCTAAGTATACAAGATATGATGATCTGACTATCACTTAAAGTGGCAATTAGAGACAGTGAAATTTCTAATAGTTCTAGATATAAATTCAAGGTCAGTGTGCTGGTTTTGGCTGGGATAGGGTTAATTCTCTTTATGGTGGCTGGTATGGGGCTATGTTTTGGATTTGTGCTGAAAACAGTGTTGATAATACAGGGATGTTTTAGTTGTTGCTAAGTAGTGCTTATACTAGTCAAGGACTTTCCTAGCCTCCCACGCTCTGCTAGGTGCATAAGAAGCTGGAAGGGGAGGGGACACAGCTAAAATTGTTGATCCAAACTGACCAAAGGGATATTCCACACCATATGACATCATGCTCAGTATATAAAGCTGGGGGAAGAAGAAGGAGGGGGGGGATGTTTGGAGTGATGGCATTTAGTCTTCCCAAGTAACTGTTACGCGTGATGGAGCCCTGCTTTCCTGGAGATGGCTGAACACCTGCCTGCCGATGGGAAGTAGCGAATGAATTCCTTGTTTTGCTTTGCTTGCGCGTAGCTTTTGCTTTACCTATTAAACTGTCTTTATCTCAACCCACAAGTTTTCTTGCTTTTGCCCTTCCGATTCTCTCCCCCATCCCAACAGGGCGGGGGAATGAGCGAGTGGCTGCGTGGTGTTTAGTTGCCAGCTGGGTTTAAACCACGACAGTCAGGTATCCCAGTAATCATTAAGAGCCAGGAGTTTCCTAAAAAACTGTTCCTTAAGAATATTGCAAAAGTATTATTTGCTCGTTAATTTTGAGAAGATGTGTAGAAGATCCATTAATATTGAAAGAACAAAATTCAAACTTACAGCTTGGATAGAGAAGGCTTGGCAAGTTTATTAGTGCAAATCAGTGTTGCTGCCGTTAGCAGTTACCTATCTCCGCAAAAGGTTATCCCCTTAAGCAGGGACAGCAGAAAGGTAAAAATCCACACCTCTCTCTAGTCACTCCAAACCTGACATCTTCATTTACATGAACAATGAAGCTGAGTTTGCATTAATCCATCAGGTTGGAAAGTATATAAGCAGAGATACAAAGTCACGTATCTGGTTCTGCTACCTTTGCCTCAGGGGCGGTAACTTCAGTGCAAGGAGCAGAATGAAAGTCAGGAGTAGTGAAGTCTCAAACTTCTGCATGCACTATGCAAATAGGACCACCTCCATCAGCTTTAGTGATGTTGCACATACAGACTGAATTTGGCCTGCATAGGTCTGGCCTAACACTGGCATGTTATCAGCCATTCACGCTCCTTGGTCAAGGAAGGGAACTATGGAAACTTCTCTACGTGATCTGTATTTCCCATTAGAAATATAGACCACTACAGCGAGAGGGAGAGCCGAGAGATGCGCCATGGAAATACAGCTCTGTGGTTACCACTGTGTTAAAGCTTGATTACAGGAAAATAGCCAAAGAGCAGCTACCTTATACACACAAAACTCATTTAATTCTGTGTTCTGGGAGACACCTATTCTCCCCACACATCCTTTCTTCTTCAGCCCACACTTGAGACTAAGGAAGTGGTTCCATTAGAGGACAGATAAATTCTAGCACAGAGGACTACGGTTAACATTTAACCTTGTTTCTGCCACCATGCAACCACTGTTCACATTTGCAGAATTTGTAAATTTTAATAGCCGTGGATTCATGGTATACTATGTCAGTGGTAAAAAATCAGGGCCAATTTTCTTGCTCTTTGCAGGAAAATAATGTGAAACCCCATGAGTTTCTACTTTCAGTTTTTCAAGACTTTCTAATTTTTCTGCTTTTTCTTTCCCTTTTCACAGCACAGTCTGCAGAAGGAAAGAAATGCCCTAATTCCTGTGATCTTTCAATAAAATCACATGCCAACACTTCTAACAGTAACTGATTTTTGGTCTTGGTTCTTTCTCCTGTATCAGCCACATAAGTATTTAAAAAAAAAAAAAAAAAACCAAACCAAAAAAACCCCAAAAAGCACAAATGGACAAGGTGAACTTTTATCAACATGGCTCTGAGTTGTTAGTGAATAATAATTAACCTGTTTAGATCCTGAGGTCAGCTATATTTATATATACATGTGTGCAAAGTAAAGCAAGATAGTAAAGTGTAGAGCTTAGAGAACTTAGTTCTTAAAATTAGCAGCCAGCACAGCATTAAGCATAGCTGTACAGAGCAAAAAACTTCCATCATAGTTAAAAATGTAATGACTCAGTTACCAGCCATGTGATGCTTTTCTTCCAATGCCCATGTCCTTCACCTACAACTGTGGAACATTTACTCTGAAAATAGGGAAAAGGAAAAGGGTGCTTCTGCTTCTTGAAACTAAGACATTCCTACAGATACGAGAGAAGAGAGGAACCTGACAGGATCCTGTAAATTTCACAGCTGTAATTTTCCATTCTAATGAGGATCTATAGAGAATGAATTACTACAGTGCTAGACAGGCAACAAATAGTTCTTCCTCCTGATAGATTACACTCTAATGGCAACAAAATGTCATGGTTGAGGCACTAATGAGTATTAGATAACCCATCTGTTTGTAATAGGAGCATTCTGTAGTTCCTGTAATAGAAGGACATCATATTGATATTTTGTTACAGAAGGGTCTAGAACGAGATTTTTGGAATAATCGGGATCCAAACACAGGTCTTCGTTGTAAAAGTGCCAGTTGCAGGGATAAGCCAAAATCCTGACTCAGTGCTATGCACTCCTCAAACCCTGGTACGACTTTAGGCATCTAAGTATAGAATCCATTTCTTTTGCTGAGCTTTCATGATTATAGTTATCTATTTAGGTAAGCATGGAAGTAATGTGGCAGAATGATTTTAAAAGATCGCAACACCTGCTAAACTAATATAGCTCAAACTTTAATTTCCTCTGTTCCTTTATTATGGTTTGCTACTTTGACACAAAGCAGCAGTTATATCAAATTTGGGACTCAGTAACTAATGAGTAGGGGGTGGTGGTATTAGTTAATAATGGTTCAGAAATGTTAATACAGCAATTCACAGTTTGTGTCATCTTTGTCTAATTTTAGTGTAGGTAGGTAAGTCTTTAAGGTCTGATAATAATCATTGTAGTTTGGCATATCCAAGACTTGCAAGACTAACAGAGGTAAGCTAATGTCTAACTAAAATCTTCTTGATTTTTCAAGACTAATTATCCTTTCAAGTGTTTTAGCAGCAAATAAGTTTCTTAACTGAAAGTAGTATATCTGCAGCCATCTCTTCTTCATTTATGCAAAAAGTACAAATACCAGGGTAGTTGTTGGTGATTTTCATATGCAGCATGCCCTAGATGACTGCTTTAAAGTATGAAGCAAAAAGTGGAAGACCTGATAAATGTACTAACTCCTTACTATTTAGCAGTCTAATTTTCAGTGTGGTTCCCAATCAGTGAAAGAAATTGAGACAGAGCAGACAGAAATGTAATTTTCTCCTTTTTCAAATTAGAATAAAGAATAATTAAAACAGAATAAATTCCTGTGAGAAAGTGGAGGGAACTTTTTAGGATGATTGCCATACCTTGTCATTGTAGTCTTATCAATAGACCATATTCTGATCCCATTTCATGAAGAACTGTGCAAAAGTAAGTTTCAAATTTTACAGGACATTTTGGTCTCATTGGTATTTGTCAAAAAAGGTCTGTACTTATTGCAAATACACCTTTAAACCATTAAAATGTTAGGTAGCCGTGGTTGGAAACGAGCTACTATCCTGTGCTTTCAGGTACTCTACAATGTGTGTCTCCTAGCCTTGGTTCCTCTAAAGCTGCAAAAAACGCCATGGGCCTTAAAAGATAGCCTATCAACTTTTGGACTAGCCTGCTGGCTGCAGTTGTAGCCATGATAAAAAGAGATCTCAGGCAGAGTTTTCTGCATTGCTTCCATTCTACAAGGAGCTCTCTGAAGCGTAACAGTGATCCACAAAGGAAAACATAGGGGTTGTGCTCTTTTGCTGGTTTTATATATTTTACAGAATGCCAAGATGATGTTATTTTACAGGATGCTTAAAAGCTTATTTTTTGCTTTTTGAAATACAAGGGAGACAAGGTTTTGTCCAGCACTAATCAGAGGGGATGGAAGTGCTGAATCTTTGTCAATTTTTTTTTCTCACAACTGTTGTTGCTTAGCATTTGAGGCATACTGAATGTACTTTTGTTATGCTTGTTGTAAACTTGAAGACAGCATTTTATGTAGTGCATTATCAATTACTCCTGCTCAGCTCTGTAAATTCTGCCTGGAGAAATATTAAGGATATAATATATAGCCAGTTTGTGGTGACAGTCCACCTTTCACGTACTCTCATATGCACAGAAAGCACTAAAACAACAAAAATTCATTCAATAATGTCAGGAAATATAGTCTCTAATCTTTAATAGCTTGATTTTTGCAACTACCAGGCTAATCTAAGTGTGATAATACTACTTCATCCTCAAACACCCTGTTCTGTAATGTGTAAGCAGTGATGTCAGCATTGCAAAGGAAGGGCTGTATGACCGTTTTAACGATCCTATCACCTGCTTTCTAGCTAAGTGTCACTTTTCCAATGGTCCTAGAAACTCTCACAGCAGAGCCTGTCCAAAACTCAGTAGCAATCACCTGATACACTTAACTCTGCATAGCTTTGGGTTTTTTAAACTAACCATGTATTTCATTCTAACATGAAATTAAAATGAGGCTTATGGAGAGAGTGAGAATATGGGCAATAGCAACCATTCACAAGTTGGATATGATAAAACTTTTGCTGAATGTATACAGGGTTGGCAGACTGAGAAATTCCTGCAGACAGATCTACTCTGAGCAATCTGATCAAGGAAGGGGCAGAATCAATGCCATTGTGTGTGTATAATAGAACAAAGTCTTAACTACATAGGAAGAGGTCTTCCCTCTTTTCTTTCCCAATAGTGAAATGTCCAGTTTCATGAAGATAAAACCAATGCTACTGGCTTATTCAAAGATCAGTCAGTTGTACTAATAGAAAAGGCAGAGTTCTCTCGCTTTAAGAAGTGCCTGTGCAATATATGACACCAGAGAAAGTACAGAGCTCAATGACACTTGCTTTTGTAAGGTTGCTTAATTTGGCTCTGAAATATGAACGCATTTATGGCTTTGTAGTCTAGTTTTGAGATGAGTGTTGCAAGCTAACTGTACACACAGCCTCATATTTCCAAATGTTGTACCAACATAATCAAAAGGAACAGAAAATGAAGATGGCTTCCTTAATGCAAGATACTTTTCTAAAAGGATCAGTATATGAACATAAATGTATACATAGATATACAGAGATCCAGATGTATCCGTCCTTAGAGTAACTGCTTGGCTGAGTTGAAACCAACAAACAAGGAACTCCGAATGTGGGATTTCCACCAGCTGTATATTGGAATCCCCTGGAAACCTTTGTCTTCGTCATGTTCTGAAAATTATTTCAGCTAGGGGGCGTTCAACTAACATTTTTTACATGGCTGCACTTTTGACGTTAACCTGTTAACAGCAGATGTGAAAGAAGCCTCCTGATGAGAGCTATAAGAGAAAACCCCTAATATTCTGTGCTGATCTTAAATTTCTCCATTACTCTGTATTCAAGGGCCTCAAAGTTCACCGTGAAGGTGTAGCAACACAAGTAAATAAGTATTAGTATCTCATACAGAAATGTGCCTGCCATTTGTTCACGCTATAGCCATACTATGAGCATTCTAATACAGGGACACACCCAAAGTTCTCCTATTGTGAACGTGACAGTGATTTGCATTATACCAATACAACGAAGCCATAATCCACAGAACAGATTACAGCAGCAATTTTGCCAGTATAACTTCAGGTACACAAAACTTCTACTGGCATAAAACAGACAGAGATCATGTTACCACAGCTTTCCTACTTGTTACAAGTGACAGCAGTAGCATAACTATAACCTTAAATATTTACCAATGCAACTATTTGAATTTAAGATATTACATTTGGGCTATTTACAAGGGCAAAAGCTTCATATCAGTTAAAGCCTGGCTTCCCTGACCACATCTCATATGTGGCTCCAGAGCACCAGCACCTCCACCTTGCTGCTGAAGTTTCCTCGGTGGAAGGAAGTCAGAGGCAGTTTCATCACGTGTACACCCACCAGGCTCTGCAAGAACAGAACATTTATTCCTGTCTCTTCAATGTAGGCAAGATGAGTGCATCAGCACCTTTTAACTGGCTGAAATAAAGGATCCAGGGTTCAAAGTGTTGGACCCTTTCTAAGCATGTATAACCTGGACAAACAAGACAAATACAGGTCTGTAAGCATGGGTTAGATAAGGGTAGCTAGGCACTGAGTTAAGGCTAGTTAAACACTGAAATTTGCCTACAGAAACTGTGAACCCTTCAATACTGATAATTCTCTGCCTGGCGTGTCATAGGCTTAGCTGGCTCTGTGTTGGGGCAGGGGGTCTGGTTAAGAGAATGCTATGACACCCCTTCAGTCCATATTGTAAGAGGTTTCTTTTGCTGCCACCTCCCCCTCCGCAGATGAAGAACACAGGAAAATACACATTGCAGAAGGTGACTTATTATATTAGTAGATGCTCTGTATTAAATTTTATGTGATAATTTCCATAATTTCATGGGTGCCACTTTAAGAAACAAAATACACTGAACTTTCATTGTGCTGTGGGAAGCAAAGCCGAACAGCACATCAGCAGTTATGGTATTACATATGGACTTTTGCTTCCTCCTGGGAGTTGTTTTCCTTAGAAACAAAGCTGATTCCTTTTTTCCACTTTGCTGATAGCTCTGTTCCTGCATAGTTTGTACTATGGTAGGAACTATTGTGCACCTTTCCCTCTCCCTCCCACCCATGCATACCCACACACTTCCTCTTTTCCAGAACAAAAGCCTTTTCCAATTATTTAGGGAATTTCACGAAATTGTATTCCATATCCTTATATAGTGCTAAAAATTATGAAAGCATTAGTTCCAAAATGCACTTTCAATAGGGAAAGTATAATTGTTACCCAGGAGCTATGTCCCTACCAACTAACTTTGTATTTAATCTTAAAACAGTCATGTGAGAAAAGCTTTAGGGGAAGATGGGCTCCCAGACCCAGTTCTGGTTGCACCACCTGGGGTGAAAACAATTTGATTTCAGAGGATTACTTATGCAAGGATTCCAGAATCAAAACTTACTATAAATTCTGGTTACCATCAGATATTCCCAGTTACTGTCTTATGGAACTACCATTTGGGATTTAGTTCACAGTCTGCAAGCAGTAACAATAGAAAATCAAGACAGGGCGAGTTACTACAGCGTAGCTATCAGACTCCTTGAAAATACACTCTATAACCTTTAGAAAAACAAGCTTCCAACAAACACAAGAAGCAGGTTCCAGTGTGTGATCAAGAATTCTCTTATCTCTTAACCCTGGTTCACAGGCTAATGAGACTACTTTGAGAAAACTGTCTTCAAGTGTCTCCCCTTTATCCTTTCCAGAATTCTGCAGGCTGTATGGCTCATTACATGTTTCTCATAATACTGACCAGCCCCTGCCATAATCTGTCTCCTTGCTGCCTGAGTGCAGGAACTCCTCACATCAAATTAAAGGGCCAGAAGCACAGGACATTTCAAGAAGGACAAGGAGGTGGCAAAGCTCGCTGACTCTACAAGGAGCAATTGTTATACTTTCTACTCAGGAAGGCTGGAAGATGTCCCTCCTGGGAGAAGGTGGTTCCGCGCTGATAGAGATGCTAATATAAACTCTATATGACTACTGTTATAATTTTAAAATTAAGACATATCTGACCAATCTGTCAGCCTTTCCCCTCTCCCAAAGTCAGTAAGTATTTTAATGTTTTTAAAGCTTTGTGTTGACACAGTGCCGACCAAAGGCAAACACTACAAAATACAAGCACAGACCCAGCATGTCACTTTGCACAACAAAAATAGAATGGGGAAGAAGTGCTACAATGCCATGCAAAACATTTCCAGGCCTAATTAAAAAAAGAAAAAAGAACAATTTTAGTGTGAGTGAATTCTCCTCATCCTAGAAAAAGGGATGGATTCAGACCCAGGCACTGGAAGAAAAACAGTGCCACACAGTATTACATGAAAAAAAAATGCCTTACCTAAACTCCGTAGCATTCTGTAAATGAAGATTGAATGAAGAATTGCAAGCACCTGAACACTGAAAATTACTGTCTTTTGTTACAATCTGTAAGAAAATAGCACCTGAAACTGGAGGCAGAATTTTTTTGGTACATCTTATGAACTATTAACTTGGTTTAAAACATCTAGCCACACACACAGGAGAGGAGTACTTGAGATGAGGGAGTCGTGGGGCACTGTACTACAAAACACACACAGAGCCACAAATTGATCTGTGATTAGCACAAGGCAGTGGAGCAGCCCTTGATAATCAAGCCTCAGAATAGGATCAGACTAAGACCAGAGCTCTTCTTGCCAGTAGCAACCCTATTAGGCAAAGCACCACCATTCCCCCCATTTCTAAATTTAAAAAAAAAAAAAAAAAATATTGATTATGCCTTTCTTTTTGAAGAATGTTTTCAAACAGTGTGGTGGTGGAACTTAGTGCTCACTGTAAGCCTAGTTCAACTTTTAGTGGATTCAACAAAAGGATTTTCCTTTTACATTAATGGAGCTGTAGTAGGCCTCACTGGGCCAAGATTACAGAGAGTACATCCCTGTAAATGCAGTCAAGTTGAAAGCACTGGCTCTGCTCATACAAGTAATGATAATTTTGTGCAAGTAAATGCTCATAGGAAGGAAGGTGTTCAGGATACAGCCCTATTGATAGCTTTTGTGGCACAAAATCACCTTGGCAAAAAAGAATAAGGCTACATATACTGAAGTTTAAAAAAGAGGAAAATATACTTTGCTATGTAACGGACAAAACTAGACAGTGTCTTTGGCTACTTCCTTATCACACAAACCCCAAAATATCATGGAAAAATTTGCTCAGCAGTTTCAATCATCCATCCAGCATGAAAATAAGTGTTATTCATTTCATAACAATTTGTGATGGTTCTGAAACAATAAAGAAAACATGCAAATTACACCAATACAATAAAGACTTGATTATGCAACTGCTTTGCTTATTTCACTGCAGCAATAAGCAAGCAAATACAGACTGAATGGAACACAATTTAGCAATCTTATACTGCAAAAGAATATTCACTTCTGTTACTGGTGCAGCTACTTAAAATAAATAATTTTGGTAAATCATTATCATTAGGGGACCTTATTTAATGAATTTTCACAAGCTACGTCTAATGATCTTGAGACTAGTATCATCATGTTTGTGCTCCACTTCCAGATTTTCAAGACAGAACTGTTTTGCTTTCAAAAGACGTCAGCATACTTTTTACAAAATGTGTTCAATGAATTTTTAAGGGGTCAGCATTCCCTTTTTCAGAATTAATATTTTGAAATAATCTTTCCTAAGTACTTTCTAAGTGAGAATACTTAAGCATATTAGAATTTACAAGTATATTTTAACCTCATTATAGCCAATGGAAGGTAAGTACAGGCTTAAATGTGGGGTTTTTTTCCTGAATGAGGATATTCCATTGTATTTTAGATTAAGAATAAGACAGAATAACACTGATAATTATATTTCAGGCAGCTTTCAGAGTGCACGTACAAGATATTCTATACAAAACAGGGCAATATAATATGCTAATAAACTCCGTTATTTCTTTTTTCCTACTGTGGCAAGAAAAGACACTAACAATGTTGTTCATGAGGGTGATAGGAAGAAAAAGGTACCTTCTATCCACCTACATGAAATCTAAATTTAAGAGAAGGTTTCTCTTCCCTGGTTCCTTCTCCTCAGAGCCACAGACCCTCCCACACCACTGTGGGCAAGAATCCACATTTAAAATTTGATTCATTAATGCTGCTTGAAACATCATTAACTCATCCTTCATGCTCTACGAGCTGCATCGGAGGGGGTCACAGAGTACTGGTGCTGGCCAGCAGCCAGTGTCAGCATGGCGAGAAGCCAGCCATTCTGCTATGGACTGGAGGGGGTTCCTGAGAGAATTTTAGAGTTCTTCCGTATTTCCACCTCTATTACAGCCCAAGATCTCCTGCAGAGTTTGCATGTACAGCCTATGGATACAAAAGGCTATGCTCCTCTTGCTGTATTTTATGTTGTTGACTAACAGTTATTTGTTCACTGAATGCTTTCATAAAGTAACCAAATCAGCAGTAAGATTTTTATACAGTTTCATGCAGCTTAAGTGCATGAGCTTCTTTTGGCCAAATCATATCCACACATGACTTTGCAGAATTGATAATTTAAGGTAATTTCTGCTTTCCTTGCAAGCTGAGAAAAACAAATGTAGGAATTAATGATATTATCTTGTCCAAGTTCCCTTTTTAGGAGGAAAATAATCTTCTTTGTTACAGTTTCCTGTACTTTAACATTCTTACCAATGAATTACCGGATTTGGTCCTGAAGCATTCTGTAGCAAGATTTGGAACATTTATACATACATTATGAAATGAAACCAAGTTACACATGGCTTCCAAGAAAATAAATTAATCAGAGCTTGTATGTAAGAGAAACAGGCAGTACAGGTTATGGAGAAAAAAAAATGCACTTTGGCATGGTACAACAGAAGTAGGCAATATCACCAATACATCATTCTCTCATGCATATTTATAAAGATCCATATGTAAAAGCTCCCACCCACAAATGCACAACACACAAAAATGCATAGTTCTTTGGGAAATGGACTTTGTATAATCTGATAGAAAAACTTTACTACGGCATACTTGAAAATAGATTGAAAATTGTTGCCCCTCTTTGAACGTTTCCTGAAATGCACTGTAATATCAGTACAAAGCTGACAGCATCAATCAGGAATCTTCAGAGATGCTTCATTTGATTTTTCAGAGAGATGAGAAAGCAACAAAGTGACTGGACCAAGCAATTCCAGATACTTACAGTACATTAATCAATTTGAAATGAACTCCTTTTGTCTGCAGCTGTAATGGTTTAGAAGACATTTCCTAAACAAATAGATAATATTTTCTTTTCTATTACAACTGATCAAACTCTGAGACTTATATAAGAATTTAAAAAAAAAAAAACACCAAACAATAGTAGTATTTTTTTTATTAAAGAGCATGCTTACAAATGTGAAATTGTGGTTATAGAAGTTCAAATAAAGCTTATTTTTTAAATTCTATCTGACCTTGGATTTGACAAAACTGTATATGGATCAAGATTATGAAAGGGCTTCCATTACGTGAAGTTATTTAAGTATTGTTCAGACGGGTTTTCAGGATGAAATACTAGCTAAAGTTTGTATTTACTTCATGCGCAATCACTTTAACCTTGCTATTTGCACAGCAGATGTCTTCTTCACAAGACTACAGAAGCTATTGACTATAAATCTTGATAAGATAAGCTGTTCATTCCTTGCTTGTCAGAGCGCTCTAAAAAGTCGCATAAAAGAAAACAATTACTGAACTGAGGCAAATACTAAATGCTGATCCCAGAGTTCTTATGGGGACTTCAATAGGACTTCTGTCCAAGTAAAACCAGCAGAATTAGAGCCATTGTAAGAAAGTCATTATAGAGAATTTGATTCACTTGTGAAATTTAATTCATATGAATGCCAAAACTGCAGTTACAATTTATTCTAATTGGCACCATTTCTGAAATCTCAATAGTTAAAAAGAAGATGAAACGAGCATAGTAATTCAGCTACCTCCTTTATACTCGCATCTACCCATTCAGTCACCAGTGACACAATATGTGGCTAAAGCAGGAGTGAGAAAGCTTGTATTCCCCATCCTAGGGGGGAAGAGAGTGGCCAGGACTGACAACTCTATAGTTTAAATTAACAAAAGCCTCCACTGAGTGCTTTCTACTATCTCTGGAAATAGTTTTGGAAAGCAGGTTCCATCCATCTTTCTGCTTTACTGAGTTGATTAAGAAAGTTTGTTCCACTTACAAAAATGACACCAAATCAGCACAAGAAGAAGGACTGAGGGTTCAGACCTCCTGTTAAGAGCAGAAAGGTACAAAAAATACACAGCAGATGGTATTTTGCACACGTGTGCGTTCACAATAATGGTTAAAAAAACCTAGATGAGGTGGACTACCTTGCAGAGATGGGAAGATTGTTCCTTCATTCGGAGACTTATTAACATGCTCAGGGCAAAGTTTCTAACTGATCCCCAAAAAGTTTGGCATTTTTAAATTTAAATTAGTTGCCTTCAGAGAACTCACTATAAGGAGAAAAGTCTTATCTTCTTAATCTCTGTCCACAAGGTGAAACAGAAAGCCACCACTCCTGTTCTTTCAGTTGTCTTCTACAAACGAACTTTCTAGAAATACAAACCTGATTCTCCTTTTACTTTTGTGATACTAATGAGCTGCTCCTGGACTTTCTGAAGTTGATAAGCAGTCAGGCTATTTTCTAGGGCAAAACTGACTTTCTGTGGAATAGTAATTCACTAATGCTAAGCATCAAAAGATGCCTTGTGATTGAAGTTCTTTTTTTATAGGATTCCATGCTTTGGCATACAATATTCTACAGCCTTTAGACATCTGGGAATCTTAGAACAAACAGAAAAGTTATCCTACCTTAAAAGAAGACTTAATGGGTAAAATAACCTAATAATTGTCCAATCACACAAGAATGCCATACAATAGTACCACCTTTAAAGCATATGTACATAGGGACAGGCCTCAAAACCCAACATTAGAATTACTATGCATATGCTGTTCAGCTAATCTGTGTATACTCAGCCCAATAAACTGGATTTACTCAACTGATATAGGGGATTCTGCATTGGCAAGATCACAGTCACCATTTGTGTGCTGCAGTTCAGTCTCCTTTGCCTGCATGCTGTTGTCAAAGCCTTCTGAAAAGCAGAGATTCCTACTGCACTTTCTGAATTAAAAGAAACAGAAATTGCAAAAGTATGCAGTCTCTACTCCATCCCCTTTCATACTTAATTAGCTATGCAATCAAAGAGTGAAACCAAGCAAGATGATATGACTGATTGAACTGATCCACTTGGATTGTTATTTATCACATTGTTCTTCTCCAAGTGACCACAGAGACTTAACACAAGTAATGAAGAGAGCCATTCTTCGGTTTCTTAGAATTGAAGTTTAACAGATCTGCTAGTGATTTTCCGAGCTCTCCCCTCAGCCTTCCCAAATTTCTTTTCAGCAAACTAATTTGCATTCATTTTTCCCAAGTCTTCAAGTTTTTACTAAGTTAGAAAAGCATGATATATTTGTTTTCAGAGACCTCAGAGTCCACAATTTTCCATATCCTCATATGAGTGGGAGACCCTACTATCTGAGCACCATGACCCAAGTGTTCTTTCGTAATTGCCGCACACGGTAAAGCAGTTGTTTTGGGGCCATTTCAAAGTCACCTCTTGTATGGAAGAAAAGAAAATAGTCGTAAGATCAGATATGAGATCATATCAGATATGAGCTGGTCAGTATTCAAGGACCACTTCCTCCAAGCTCAAGATCGGTGCATCCCCAGGAAGAAGAAGTCAAGTGAAGGAGCCAGGAGACCCGCATGGATGAGCAAAGAGCTTCTGGAGAAACTCAAATGGAAGAGGGAGGTTTACAGTATGTGGAAAAAGGGACTGGCCACTTGGGAGGAATATAGGAATATTGTCAGGCTATGCAGAGATGCAACGAGGAAGGCCAAGGCCAGCTTGGAACTCAGTCTGGCAAGGGATGTCAAGGATAACAAGAAGGGCTTCTTCAAATACATCCATAGTAAAAGGAAGACTGGGGAAACTGTGGGCCTGCTGCTGAACGAGGTGGGGGCCCTGGTGATGCAGGATGCAGAGAAGGCAGAGTTACTGAATGCCTTCTTTGCTTCANAGAGTGTACCCTCAGCACATTTGCGAATGAAACCAAACTGGGAGGAGTGGCTGATAAGCCAGAAGGCTGCAGTGCCATCCAGTGAGACCTGGACAGGCTGGAGAGCTGGGCCGAGGGGAACCAAATGAAATTCAACAAGAGCAAGTGTTAAGTCCTGCACCTGGGGAGAAACAACCCCACGCACCGGTACAGGTTGGGGGCTGACCTGCTGGAAAGTAGCACTGCTGAGAAGGACCTGGGAGTGCTGGTGGACAGCAGGCTGATCATGAGCCAGCGCTGTGCCCTTGTGGCCAAGAAGGCCAACGGGATCCTGGGGTGCATCAAAAGGAGTGCGGCCAGCAGGCCAAGGGAGGTTATCCTCCCCCTTTATTCTGCCCTAGTGAGGCCACATCTGGAGTACTGTGTCCAGTTCTGGGCTCCCCACTTCAGGAACGACAGGGAACTGATGGAGCAAGTCCAGCAGAGAGCCACAAAGATGATCAGGGGACTGGAGCATCTCTCTTATGAGGAAAGGCTGAGAGATCTGGGTCTGTTCAGCCTGGAGAAGAGAAGACTGAGGGGGGACCTTGTTACTGCTTATAAATATTTGAAGGATGGGTCTCAAGAGGATGGGGCCAGACTCTTTTCAGTGGTGCCCAACAACAGGACAAGGGGCAATGGGCACAAATTGGAACACAGGAAGTTCCACCTGAACATGAGAAAAAACTTCTGTACTGTGAGGGTGACAGAGCACTGGAACAGGCTGCCCAGAGAGGTTGTGGAATCCCCTTCTCTGGAAATATTCAAAACCAGCCTGGATGCAGTCCTGCGCACCCTGCTCTAGGTGTACCAGCTCAAGCAGAGGGGTTGGACAAGACGATCTCCAGAGGTCCCTTCCAGCCCCAACCATTCTGTGATTCTGTGATATGTAACCTTCTGCGGACAGGAAGTTACATGATGACAATGATGTGGGTGAGCTGTAGAATTAGGTCTGTAACTGGAAAGCATTCCTAATAGACCTAAAACCAGCAGACTGAATAAATGTGATTGTGCACATGAAATTCACGATGCAGACCTATTTGCAGGAGAATATAGGCAGAAGTAAGTGATTACTGTCTTATGGCAAACAAACACGACATAACATTAAACATGATCTATCCATCCTTCATGGCAAAGCATCATATCAGCCTTAGGAAACAATCTCATTGGCAGAAAGCCACAGGCGTTGTTTCTATTTTCAATGTTAGGTGCATTTCCTTTAGCTTTGTTGGACTGCTATACTACCTCCTGGTACATTTTCACAATGTATCAGAAGTCTGTTACCTGTTAACAGATACAAGATCATATGATCCAGAAGTATCAGCCTTCCAGACTCCTAAATTGCCCAAACACATTAATTCCCAACTTTTAACCTTGGTTTGCACGAGAATTACTGATACATATACAGCTGTATCTATATATATTTCTCTCCCTTAGTTCCCACAAAGGGGTTTTTTTCGGCCTTTAATCAGAGATTAAATCCCATCTCTTGCATGTTGTGGGCACCATATATAGACTTTTTCCAGAAAAGTGTTATTAAATAGGACCTGTCTGCTTCGGAACACATCCTTTCTTTCTGTTGGAGCTTAACCTGACAAGGTTGATGACAAACCTTTCTTTTTTTAAGCACCATCTTCTCCCCCTCTCTAGCATGCACACATACTTGTTACAACATAAACAGTAAATTATTTTCATGCAAGTTGGTCGGTACCTTTTTCCAGCGATTTGGATACTTCCTACAGCATATTCACCTCACCGACTTAATTCAGATGTTAATGCTTCCAGGTGATACTTCTCCAAACCAGATACATTTCCATGATATTCATTAGTGCATGCGTGGCTCACAAGTTTCCTCTTTGAAAGAGCTTCCACAGAAAAAGAGTAAATTCAGACTTCAGCTAACAAGCAGCAGAAGTTTCAAAGGAAAAAATAAAAAAACCCAGAATTGCTACATTTCCCATGAAACTGAATTCCCCCATGCATACTAGTACCCAAACACACCTCTACAGTCCACGAGGAGCCATGAACAACGTCCAGTTCTACACTCTAACACAAATCTAATGCTAAACCTGGAAAGTAGACTGAAATATGCTACTTCTAGTGGCTGTTTGCCTCCATTACAATCCCTTGTTCTTTTCTATTCCAAATCAGCTTGCATATTGTAACTTACCTCCTACACACAAGAGAGGAGGGAAAACTTAAAAGCCCACATTTCTACTTTGGGGGAATAACAGGGCAAAACTCAGAACTCAGTTTAGAGAACCAGAAAAAAAAAAAAAAAAAAAAAAAAAAAAAAAGAGAAGCAATTGAAAAAGGTAAGAGTCCTTAAGCATCTAAATTTTTTCCTGCTATGCCTAGTTCATATCTCCAGCTGCGAGTCTGTCAAGTCTGACAATAACTGCTGTGATAGAAATCTGCTAATGAAAATAGGATGCCATGAACAGCCTGTTTAATGAAACAGTGGGAAGCTCACATTACCAATAAACACGGGAAGTGTGAGAAGTCTTGGCAAAAGCCAAGTAAAGTGCCACTTTTCTGCTCTGTACTTGAGCAGTCCTTTTTATTGGTTATCTTTACAATGGAGCAGAGAAATTCAGGACTTCTACATGTGGATTCATAGGTATGCTAATTCCACCTGTTCCAGAATAAGAATGCTTTATTCTGATTCAGATGTTCTGCTTCTAAAGCTTTGATTCATAATTTCATGGAAGCATGAATGCAGACATGGAGAGCTTGCTGGACTGGAAATATGCCTTTCAATGTGGACTTCTGCTTTGGTAGCATTAAATCTGGAAAGGAGCACCAAAATAGCCCACGATCTGTTCTGCAGTCACAGGAGAGATGTAATGGAAGTCATTTCAGATTAGCTACAATATTGGGACTGTAATTATTCCTGAAGACCACAGAGATTAAAAAACAAAACAAAACAAACCTGAGTGGAACAATTGAGAACGCTTTTTTTATCTGTCAGTACGGAAATATGTATAAGATAAGAAGTCACATAGTGGTTTTCTTTGTTCACAGTGCACACCAGTGAAAAGGACATAATTTATTTCTGATTAGAGGTGGATGTGAAAATCAGTCATTTTCAGTTAGCTTAGAGGAGGCCAACCATGGAAACACCACAGCAGGTGGAATATCGTACTCAATAAGAAACGTATGAAAGAAGGTTTGGGAGGGGATTAAACCTGACTGAATTAGAAAAATGCATCTATGGCAAGAATACACTGAAAACAAAAAAAATCCCCAAAATATTTGCATTTGTTTCTTTTGGGGAGATACCATCTATGTGATGAAAAAGGGTTGAATGATCAGTAAGATTAGATTTTATTACAATCCAAAAGAAAACTTTAGAGGTTAGCCATGCTGGGAGATCTAGAATCACTTTCTAAGGAAGTAGTTAGAATCATAGTTAATTGCCCAATTAAGTCGCACAATCCAGCATTAAGCTTATGAAATAAGCATCCTGATATGGTAAACAACTTAAAATCCAAAATGCGACTGGACAGATTGACAGCATCAAAAATTCATGGCCTTGGTCTCATTAAGAAGGTGCATGAGACCAAAACCTTTAGAAATTTGGGAGAAAAGCAAGTTCTGCAAGTCCAGAATAAAGCTAAAAAAACCCAACCACTCTGCAAGTCATGAACTGTCCTACGGCAGCTGTTCAGAGAAAAGGCTCAGATGTCTATGGATCAGCAGATGATAGGTACTCTCAGTAACATGCAAAAAGACAGAAAGCCCACCACTTCTGTATAGACCCATAACATTTTAAAAAGATATTTTCTGCTAGAAACCAAGGAAGCATTATAGGAACAAGGATAAAGAATAAAGAAAAAGTGGTCAATACCAAATATTTATTTACACTGCATGTAGGTAAAAGCAAGGTTCTGATGAGTACCTTTTGAAATAACAGAAGAGCATACATTAAATATTCTCTCCGTCAATGCATACTTTGAGAGACTGTTTCCTGAGACTGCTGTTTGGCTCAGGCTTGAAACAAATATGTTTCATCAGAAAAATAAGATGTTTTGGATGGCATGAGGAGTACAATGGTTTAGATGTTTTTCAAGATCAGAATCAGTAGGAAAGCACAACGAAGCAACTCTAGAGAATAGCAGAATCGGACCAGTACAAATCATCGTAAGGCATACTCTGACAATGTATCTGCCTCAGGAAACAAGAAAGAGTACAAAGATTCCATATACATATTTTTCATGCATTCAGAGGAAGTTTCTACTGTTTTAGGATAAAGCAATCTCAAAATCCTGGAGTGCTCAGTACCATAGTGTACACTTTAAAAGTTGGAAATCAATATAATTAAAAAACATCCCTCACAGCTGAGGACCTCACCAACAGGAGAAAGCGAAGTTGGTCTTGGCCACCTCCAAGAAGGTACCTTACCATGCAACAAACATGACCAAAACCAGATAATCATCCTTTTTTTCCCAGCAAGAAATTTGTGCCAGACTGAGAAAACTGGCATTGGTTAGCTGAACCATAAGCCATTTACTACTACTGTCTAACACTGCCTAACAATTCCCTCCAGAGAATATAGATCTAGGTTTGTAGCATACAGAGACAAAAACTTGCCAATTGAATCTTGATAACAGATTAAAGATGGGTACTTTTTAAAATGTGATGTAGATAAAATGGAGTAATGTATGGCTAGATAATATTATGAAAACCCCTTCTTTCAAAATAAATACAGACCGATTGCCAAAGCAATCAGGGCAAGAACCTAACCCCTCTCAAAACTGCAATAGGCATTAACTTGTTTCTAACTAATTGTAAGAGAAGATGAGTCTTTCTAAATTAGTCTCACTTGCCAATGAAAACTTTGCTCGGAAATACTAAAAACATGCAATTGTGTATGTCAAATGATTTTTCAATAGACAGGATATACACTTGAATTAGCAATACTTAGCAAGCTCATGTAAGGTTAGTAAAAAGGGATCGACAAACTGGATGAAAGCCACTATTCCAGACTAGACTGTCTTTGGGAGGTGTATTCCAAAGTATTTTGAACATTGTAATTATTCACAGAATCATAGAATCATTAGGGTTGGAAAAGACCTCTAAGATCATCAAGTCCAACCATCAACTAACACCACCATGACTCCTAAACCAGGCCCTGGAGCGCCACGTCTACACCTTTTTTGAACGCCTCCAGGGATGACGACTCCACCACCTCTCTAGACAGCCTGTTCCAATGCTTAACCACTCTTTTGGCAAAGAAATTCTTCCTGATGTCCAATCTAAACCTCCCCTGATGCAACTTGAGGCCACTTCCTCTCGTCCTATCGCTAGTTTCTTGGGAGAAGAGTCCAAGGCCTGCTTCACTACAACCTCCTTTCAGGTAGTTGTAGAGAGCGATAAGGTCTCCCCTCAGCCTCCTCTTCTCCAAACTAAACAGCCCCAGTTCTCTCAGCCACTCCTCATAAGACTTGTTTTCTAGACCCTTCA
>WAAD01016920.1:26821-38410 GCA_013389945.1 Fregata magnificens | reverse complement strand
TAAAGACTGAGGCAAAGAAGGCATTAAGTACCTCAGCCTTTTTGTCATCCTTGGTGACAATGTTCCCCCCCGCATCCACCAGAGGAGGGAGATTCTCCCTGGCTCTCTTCTTGCTGTTAATGTACTTGTAAAAACATTTTTTATTATCTCATACAGCAGTGGCCAGATTGAGCTTCAAGCAGTACTCTTTCTTTTCTCACTTTTGCAAGCCCTTTAGTAGCCACCCCCTTGCCTTGTACCTTGAAAGTCACCAGGTTGGAGAAAAAAAAAAAAAAAAAAAAAAAAAAAAAAGTCACTGATACCTCTCAGTTTCTCCAGTCCAACAGAAGGAGGTGCAAAGGCCAAGGCTTTTTGTTCAGTTTTCTGTCAGTACTGCTGTAGATGCCAGCACTAGGGAAGGAACTCAACCACAGCAACACTGATAAAGGTTATCTGCAGGAACTACATTCTTCAGAAAGAATAGCCCAAAAATCCAACAAGCATTAGAAAAATACAGAGATGGGGTACACCTAACTGGCTTTATTGCCTAAGACGACCTCAGCTATGTAAGAACCACAGAAGATTAAAAGCACCATTCCAATTCACAGCAATGTTAATTATTTGTTTATACACTATTATCAGGATGTGTTACCTTGTATTTCAAACACTGCAAGTTCAGCCAAAAGTATAAGAGCTGAGGTTAAAATGCATGCTGCAAGGAAACTTTAGTTAGCGTGTAGGGGAGTTATGCAATTGTGGTATTTAACAGGTTCATTTGCCTGGGAAAGAAAGATAGGAACAGTGATCTGCAATTTTAAGTGACCAACCTAACTGGGGAGAGGAAGTCTGGAAAAGTGCACTACAAGGTTTACATTCCATTATTTAAGTGAATAATAACAACGATGACAGTCTTGGAATAAAGTGGAACTCTTCTAGTGTTATAGAGCAGTTTCTTAATATAAAAGAAGTATTCAGACATGGGCTGAGAAGTGAGAATTAATCTATCAGGAAATTAAAGGTGTATAAATTATTTATGTAGTAGATTAACCAAAACTGAAAAATGAATGACAAAAGTAAAAGGGTAGGGAGTCAGCAAGTCCAGTGCATCTGTCACATTCTCAAGAACAGCCAACTTTTTTTTTCTTTTTTCTTTTTTTTTTTTTTTTTAAAAATCTAATACTTAAAATTTGGTTTTAAACTACTTTAGTTCTTTTCCTTTTTCTTGCTTTTCATTTTTAAATATTTTTGTTTCTCTGCAGGACTTCAGCTGCTGCCTGCACAGTTTGGGGCTCCATTCAGAAAGAGAAAATCAATAGCACGCAACCACCCTGAACTGATTCATTGTTCTATGATCTTGCATTCTTAAGCACATGAGTTCCCTTTAAAGCCAGCTGCACAAGGGATCACAGCAGTGGGCAGAGGGAAACATGCAAGCCTCCTCAAGAGCTCCCTTCTTTTTTGTCAGAATGTGTCTTTTCAAGGTGTGCAAAGGAAGAAGGCATCAGAGATGTCTGGATTAAACCTTTCCTTGAACTTTTTCCTTTTGAATTTTCTCCCTATTTTCATACGACTGGGAAACACAGGGGTTTTTGCCTTGATTGGCGTAAGAATTCCAATTGCTTACAAAGTATATTGACATTAACAAATCATTCAATTAGTCCATTATTATTGTGAAAAGTACAGCATCAATGCCAGTTAAGGTTTGAAAGAAACAATCTGCAACAGAAACTTATCTCATGTTAGAACGTAAGATGCATCTCAGTATGCTGTACTCAGTACATGATTCACTGTGTATTTTAACTCTTTGCCAAAGAATCAGAGACTTCGTCTTTATTGTATTAATTATTTATGCAATCCAGCTTCCCCATTTTCCCTCCCAGCCCCAAGGAGAACTCAAACCAAAGGCATTAAGGCACTAAGACCAAGTTCTCAAAAGCAGTTCAGACACTTGGACACTTGCTTGCTTCCATTGAAGTAAACAGTAAAATTCCTCAGAACTAACTGGAAGGAAAATCAAGGTTTGTACCTTGTCACATGTGGAGTTCCCTTGGCAGAGGACTTCCCATGGAAAAGAAGAAGAATTCAGTCTTAAATTCTTAAAAGGAATAATAATTACTAAAGGATAATAATCACTAAAGAAAAATTACCAGGTTTAGCAGTTTGCCACTAGATGGAGCAATTTAATATTAAAATTTCCATTTATAAAGAAAATCCTCTTGAAGTTTCATATCTTTCACTAATACACCTTTCTCATTACCAAATTTATATTTTTTTTTTCCTTTTTGTGCTAAGGACACTTAGAAATACTGTGTCCTTGCAGATTATGCAAGTAAGAAGAAAGTCGCATATGAATAAACACAAATGTTTCTATGTTTTACCTCTATTACAGCAAAGACTGGAAACAGCGTGAGGTAAACTGCAATTCTAAAGCTCTTGTTAAACTATTAGTTTAATTTATCCACCAATCTACACCACATAGTTTTCAGAAACATTAAGCATTAAGAAATATTAAGCAGTTTATCAGATTATTGTGCTCTCTATTCACCACAGACCCCAGAACTTTTTGCTGGCAAAGATTATTCCAAACTAGAAGCCTTAAGCCTACCCTGAACCTTAGCCTAACTATTATATATTTAGAATTCTTCTATATTTTAATATCAAAACTGAGAATTAAGAAGATTTGGTACCGGCACATGTGAAAAAGAGACTCTTGACCTCATCAGCCAGAGTTCCAGTTTACATCAGTTGTACCCAAGATCCCTTTAGAACTACAGTGCCTTCTGTCAGGGCAAGACCAAAAGTTGAACATATGTCTACCTAAATTTCAAATGTTAATTTCAAGCAACAATTTACAGTTGTTGCTATCCAAAATACTTCCTGGTAACATCCATCCGTACCTTGTAAAGGTGAGGTGTATGCTTAATACATAAATAATAATAAAACAACAGTGGTGTTGCTGAACGCAGCTCTGAGGCACCAAAGGAAGTAAATCCTCAATGATTACATGGGTCTTACAATCCTTCTTAAATACTGGATTTGCTGGGAAAAGGGGAAGTGATAAACAGAGTTAAGGATAGCCCACAAATGGCAACCCCCAACGGACCTCAACTTCACCTTTTTCTTTTAAATTACTTCTGGTTGTATTATACTTATGAAATCATATTTTTGAAGTATGGTTTGATCACCTGAATGTTACGAAAACAAGTTATAATATACTGTCTGCTGCATCTAAAGTCTGCATGCCGCATAATACAGTATACAACTTTATTACCCTGCCTATTATTGCACTTTTCCGTTGTTAAATCAACTTCCACCTGCATAGCAGGTGTAAATAACAACTGGATTTACTGTTGTGTTTAGGTCCATGGTGAAAATACACGCGTTTAATGTCTAGATGTGGTGCTTTCTTCTAATAATTGCTATTATCTACCATGATTAATAAAAGAACAAACATCAGGCTGCTTATGCAACTCTTAGGGTAATTATGTACTTCTGTCCTACAGAATTCGGCCATGGTTCCAAAGATACTGAGGACATACCACCGATAGTCCCCATCACCTCCATCATTATTATGACCACATGCAGCTCGGGTCCAATTAAGCTAAGCTCTCCTACCTCAATCAAGTAGTCTTTAAGGACACTGCAGTTCAAGACTGGCCTACTAGATGGCTCTCAGGATGGAGAGAAAGAATATAGGATGGGAAGAGGGTAAACCTTATTATTTTATTTTTAGATTATTACACTTCATTTTCATGCTTTGCTCCATCACTGCAGTACTTCCAGTAAGGGGGGTTGTGTGGAGTGTGTGGTGTGAGTAGGGAACAGACAGAAGAAAGCAAGGAACAAATCAAGAGGGGAAGAATGAGAGCACACTGAATAAGGCACTCCATTAGTTAGAGACATTTCTAACACTTGTGTAAAAGCTGCCTTCATTAAACCTAACATGTCAACATTGCAGCAAGCAAAGAGGTAAACGAATGTAAAGAAAATCCAGGTTCTCACGTTTCAAATATCAACCCAGTACACTTCAACCCTCTCCTCCATTAACTCCACCTCAGTGTTTGCCTCTGGCTGACTGCTCCTTGACAGCATAGATAGGGAAAACAGATCAAGGCTCCAAAACATTTTTCCACACGTTCTTCAGTATCTTCTAGCCTCATTTTTCTTACAAAGAAGAAACAAGTTCACTAACTGCAAACTACCTGCTAGGCAGCAAACCAACTTGAAAGTGTTTTACATTTCTATTAGCATATTTCATTACGTGATTATAATAAATGCTTCAAATCCGAGGCCATACTGACGGTGTGGGATTTCAGCAAATGCATTTCAAGATACTTCGAAGCTACTTAACCCAAATTGATTCAGCTTCGTCCTTTAGACATCCAGTGTTTGCTCTATAACATAAAAAACAGGCTAAACCATAACATTAAATGTTTACAAGAAAATGCATTACACTATTAAAAAAAAATCACTGGCATCTATGTATCTAAGCAAATTAAGAGAAGCACAAGAATTTAATTGTTGTTGCTCCTTCAGATACCTAATCATTTCACTTTTCAGTCAGAAAAGCCACTCCACAATTAAATTTGCAACTAGTCTCCAGTATAGAAATCTCATCTAAGCCTTTCTGCTCGCCCCTATTATGACCATCCCACTCAAAGCAGGGGGCAAAAGTAGAAAGAAAAAAGAAAGGAAAAAAGAAGAAAAAAAGAAGGGAAAAAAAGAGAAAGATACGATCTTACTTCCTCACTTATGCTTAAACAACAGTATATTAAGTGGAATACACTGTAACAAGCCATCTCTGAACCACAGGATTCAAAAGCAGTGGAACATGAATCAAAGCCATGTGAAGCTGCACTAAATTACATGAGAGCAAGTTTGTTTGCCATAGCACGAGAATAAAAGAATTGGGGGTGGGGGAAGACAGGGAGTAAAGAGAAGGAAGAGAGAAGGGGAAGCAGTAACATATTTGGTATCAGCACTAACATTTTTTTGAATGTCTTTCTCTTGATGTTGTTTGATGCAATTGTCATTTTCTCTGAAAGTTCTTAAGCTCTCTTCTCTCCTGGGGATGTCAGTCCCAGCAGAGCAAAGAGAATGCAATTAGAGCTAGCTATAAACCCGCCTGGTAACTCTCTTGTTTTAAGTGTTCATTAGATGAAGATAGATCTGCCCTTTTAATTCGGAGACATTGCATACTAAGTACAAGTTAATAACTACTTAGGACTTCAATCCCTGTCAGAGTTACATATGCAGGCTACTGTCTCTGAGAGGAGATAAAGACATGGAGAGAAAAAAACAGCCATCAAGTTAATCATGACCAAAAATCATTACCATCTAAGACTGAGCGTCTGATGAAGTCTGTTTCAGGATCATTTGGCATAGTTGTTTATAATGTCCACAAACATATTAGAGCTAAAGAAAACTTTGATGTACAGACACTACACCACCAGAAATGGCACTGCAGCTGCACATGTTTTCAGGCAAAGGACTTAGTTCCTGTTTCTGTCAGTCTTTGCTGTAGATTTCAAAACAGCAAATTAAAATTGGTTGAGGACAACCAGAAGTTCACGAGTCACACACATCAACTTCCACAACACAGGGTGAGAGCAGTCGGTCAGTACCATGATGCAGAGGACAATGGACACAACCTTCTGCCTTTTGCACACCCTGCTGGGAGCTGCTAGCAAATCTGCAGTCTAGTATTGCTGGCAGCAGCAGACTTTGCAAAGGCAGGTCAAATCCCACCTTAAAGCACACAACAGAGACATCCCTGCAGCAGCCTTTCAAGCACATATCTCCTACTTAGCAAAGATTTCTCTGGGGATGCCCATGTCTGACATCCTTTGCAATACATTTCCCTTTCTTCCAAATGCAGACTGGGACGTCTGCTATGTTGTAATTCTCAAACTCTTTGTTTGTTTGTATGTTTTATGTTTGCAAAGCCTTTTGTAGGAATTTGATTTTCCTAGAATCATGGAAAGTTACACACCTTAAAGCTGTGTGTGAAAATGCTTCAATTATCTCCAAAGCCCCAATTTTCTAATGTCTATTCATAGCAACTTTAGGTCACAGCCACCTACATTTCTTCAGAAAGCCAGGCTTCTTCATAACAGGATAACATATTTTGAATCACTCCTGAATGCATCTTGCCTTGTTTTTGTAATGAGCTAAGGTACTTTAGATCAGCCACCATTTGAATTATTGTGCGTGCAATTGACAGAAATAAAGCAATGTGCCCAGGAACTATCCAAAGGTATAGTTACCTTGCTTGTACTGATCTCTTATCTACATTCTTAGAAAATAAGGCCTTGATGTTACCAATGCTGTACCAGGCGATATTCACTTCAGTGGATTCAATGAAAGCACAAGAGCCCATCTGTGCAGAGCTCATTGCAGAAACAACACTGAGTATGTTAAGCTTGATCCTATAATCAAGTTTAATTAGAATCACTGGGACTTAGCATAGGTGTAAAGATCCATCATGTTGATCCACTTGTAGAATCACAGCCTTAATGTAAAGACATAAGGCATTTTGTTATTACTTCAAATAATCCAAGTTGATCTCCTTTAAAGAAATGAGGTCTGATCTTACAGCTGGTTCTGTACAGGTAGGGCACTTCCTCTCCACAGCATTCCACTGACTTTAACTGGCATAAGGCAGATTTTCTCTTGTAGGAGAAGGGGGGAAAAGAAGAACAAGAGGCAATAACAGGAATGAACCTCCTTCCCCTGGAGCACTCTTTTCTCACTGACTGCAAGTCTTCCGAGGGTCCAGAATTAATAAAACAGATAGTAAGATAAGGTTTGTTGCACTCCGCTCCTCATAGCATCTGCCTACTTGGCTGGGTGATAATATGCCTACACCTAGCCCTGGGTAATAGTATGTAAACACAGAAGACAAATTTTAACTAGAAAGTGTGCAGCAATTGCTAGCAGGGTTATGATTACATCACAGTAATCCACTCCAAAGTTGTAAGATTAGCTGTGTAATTAAAAGAGTAATAAAGGAATAGTTTAAGATTATGCAAAATTTGCAAGTGCCACAAGAGCTAAACAAACTTACATAGTCATTTTAGTTTTCTGTTTATGACATGTCATCATCTTGTCCTCTTCACTGTCAGTGGTACATCAGTAAGAGCCTTAGAGAGCTCTCATGCTCTCTCTCAGGAGCCTTTTCTTACATGGAATTCCCTTTAAGAAATCTGAGTGAAAGGCAGGTGATTAACTTCTAAGAAATACTATGGAAGAAGTGAGTTTTCAAGAAAGGAAACAACATTCTCAAGCTAAACGCATTAAAATTATCCACACCTTTGATTTTTTTTTTTCCTCCTGTTCGGCATTTTCTTTAATAAACACCAGCAAGATGCTGGTCTAAGAAAGATTATTATATTAATTTCTTTTTTATCTCAAAGTTTAACCTGATCTAGACACATTTCTTTCTAAATCTATTGCAAGACTTATTATTGGAAGCTCTTTAAAGGAAAGCTTTCTCCTATTCCCACAATGATTTGAGAAGCAAAACAGGAAGATGAAAAGTACTATTCTTCATTAACATACTATTTTTTCAACATCTCCACGCTGAAGTAAACAAACAAAGAAGGCAAAGAAGTATACATTCTCCCACCTCATTCTTCCTGTGCCTCATAGCTCCAGGATTTCGTAAGGTTTTTGAGAGGATCCAACCTAGAAGGACAGCTATGGGAATACAAGAGTAACACTGCTACATCTAGAAGTCAGGAAGGACAAATGGTTACATTATTAAAAACCTGTTGTGGGTTGTTTGGGTTTTTTTTTTTTAAACTAACGTTGGGACTACATTTCTTTTACATACTTGCCTTTATTCCTAAGGGAAAGAACTTAAAGAAAATGCTATCCTAAAGTAGACTTGAACAGTGAATTTTAGCATTCCTACTTTGGGTGGGGAGGATTTCCTTTAACAGGTATCAATATTACTTGCAAAATTAAATACTCTTTACCCTACCCCATCAAAAAGGTCACTAATTCCTAGAGCTTGTTCTATGCTTAAAAAGGTGGTGGGCTGGCCTAGTATTGCTCTGCCTCCATTCACCTGCTAACACAGTGCATGTAGAATGCTATCCAATTTCTTCCTTCCCAAGAGTTTCATTTAGCCCATGCCCAAGCACGTCTCTACACTGCTGTCCCTCTATGATACATTACTAATTTAAACAAGCAAGATTAGCCAGAAGCTTAAATAAAAATTTACTTTTTCCTGGTAGAGTCTTGCTGGTAGTAAGTATAATAATACAATAACTAACACCGATCTGGTGTTCTTCACATGTCCTCAATCCTCATTTCTACATGCATCACCAAGTGAAGGCAAGCTCTTCCTTAGATGATATACAGGACTAGTTAGACCTATCCTAAAATATACCCTAGATTTTGCTTACAGTATCCTGGATTTTTTTCTAAAGAGTTCTGTACTATGCTCAAGGGTTCACCAGGTGTGCTTTGCACCACCTGGAACACTGGAAGTCTCACCTATTTACTTTTCCAGGTCTTTGGGACAAAGACTTTAATAACACAACCTGAAGAAAAGAAATAATTAAAGGCATTAGCCAAAGGTACTGACATCCTTTTCATTCAGCTTGCTTTTCTAGTGTGTTAATTGAATGTAGAGAATGAGCTAACAGAATAAGGGCTGAAGAAATAGCATTCAGATATTTTAAGGCACGGGCTGAGCTCAGGATTCCATAAAATGCTAAATTCTTGGACTTACGTACTTAACTGTCTTCTATTTTGGGACTCACTCAGAATGTTCTCTCTTCCTCAGTAATTCACTGTCACAGTACTTAAGCGTAGAACTACAGTTGTCCAGCACTGCCTTGTGTTTTCCAGACTCTGGAGGAACAATGATTAAGTATCAGAGATTTAGCTAAGCTAATGCTGTTTTTTCAAACCAGTTCCTCTTTTGGTTCTTGTACCACTACACTTCTCTCAAAGACTCTAGGACTTTGTCCTTCCAAGTTGTGTAAATAACACTGGGAATACGAAAAAGATTATAGGCCCTGTCTTGACAGGGATAACAACATGTTCTAGGCTACACTCAATAAGCAGGCTAGGTTAAGCATGAACTAAAGTCAGCTGCCTGTTTTAGAATCTCAAAGCTTCATTAACTTTGTTGACACACACTCATACATCTATGAATTTTCTTTGGAGCACAATCTGTGTTTCCCTCTGACCACATCTTGTACAATATACATGCTAGCACATTGACTCCTCCTCCTCTGCAATGAGAGCAGGCTAGTAGATGGGCTGCAGTAATGGACCACATACATGCTGACAAGTTTATGAAGTCACTAAGTCACAGTAATCCAGTCATTTCTGATTACTCCTATATATCCCTAAACATCTGTTCTCAAAACCAGTTCAAATTAATTTTAAATACTGGTTGGCATCATTATATCTCAAATTATATCTCAAATCAAAAAATCTCAAAATGAGAAATTATTGTAAAAATGACTTTCTTTGCCCCCCCCCCCTTCTCCCACAATGTGCCCAAAACTGCACCATACTCCAAAAGTAAAGCCAATTCATGCCTTTTGACATGTGACTGCTAAACTAAAACTACTTCATACAACTGACAGCAAAGCTGTGCTAGCACAAATTTTACTGGATAATGTGAAATTTTGGCTATGGGAAAAATTGAGCCAGGAAGTCTGGTGAAGAATAACTAGGATTTCCCCACATAGCCTTTTTCACAATTGAGTCATATGAATGATTTCTGAAATTCTCCTTCTTTATAACTGTTTAAGGTATGAGTTATGTACCTTGTGGCTCTTGATCACATAAAGATGTTTACCTGATGCTCAGACTCAGAAAAGTGACCTACATGACCTCCCAAGTTAGCAATCTTCAGGTAGTTTAAAATTGCACAGTATGTTTAAAAAAAAAACCAAAAAACAACCCACTCAAGAACCCAAAATGCATTTGAGGAATTTACATTCACCACAGAAGGTCTATGCTTCAAAAATTTTATCCAAGTGCTAAGCCAGTTCCTGCTACAATTTAACACAATTTACAATTTAGCCTCAGATGTTGTATATTCCTTTGTGACATCTAAGATATGTCTTCCTCACCGGTTGCTGTCATGTACCAATACAGCAGTGAACAGTAATTAAAATCCTGCATTAAAACTCTGTTAACCCCAGATTTATGAACTTTTGATATTCTTCGTAAAATAGCGAGTGTTAGAGAACTGGCAGGTAAAGTTTTCCTCCTCTCTACTTTCCCCTTTTCCTCCCAGCCTGTAATTGTCTGGCCACACAGAAGAGAAAGTAAGCCATTGGCTTCAAGTGGACTAAGTCTATATATAGATTAGTGTATGTGCAAGATTATGAACTATATCAACAGTTACTTAGGCCTAAGTCAGTGAAAAAGTCTAATTTCTGTAAAGGTGTGCATTGTTACAGTAGAACTATCTTAATATTTCTTTTATGTGAAATTCGCTGCGTGCACATGTTCATAAACTTCTTTTGTACTGCACGATAGACAGTACTTCAGATTGTCTGGTTTGTTTGGTGCTCAACGGTGGAAGTATAAGAACACTTAAAATGTTTCAAATTTGCTAGGAATAGTAGTGGTAATTTAATGTTTACTTCTCCCATTCCCTTTTTGCTCAAAAAAAAAAAAAAAAAAAAAAAAAAAAAAAAAAAAACCCAAAAACCAACAACAAAAAAACCCAAAAACCCAAAACCCAAAAAACCCCAACCCTCCAAAATTTAACTTGCAGTTCTAGAGCAGAGATGCACTGATGCACTAGCATAAACAGAACAAATGCTGATGCTTGCATGAAGATGAATCTATCAAAAATGCCTCAGCTTATATGAGTTTGACATGAACTGCACAGATAAAAAACAGTTTTAATTGCTTCCACACAGTGTTTTGCATGAGTTCAATTAGCCTAATGTAACATCCGAAATTAAGGTGGAATGAGAATGCATGTGTGTATAGACTAGCCAACAGAAAGTACGTGTTTATGGACAGGTGGAAAAAAAACAACCGACGCAGGCAGGAAACTGAGAATAAATGCTAGTGTCACATGCTGCCAAGAGGGAAGAGAAACCATTTCCTCCCAGACACCCAAACTGACTTCGAAGCTCTCAGAAGCTTATTACTCTGCAGACTAACTGAACAGCGCCAACCACCCCAAGTACGTATGTTTAGCCCTTTAAACTAACAAGAACCGCATTAACAGCCCCCACTCACCACAACCTCCTGGGCCACTGCTCCAGGTCCCCAGGGCGGCAGGTGGCTGCCCTCTCTCCGGGCGCTTGAGACAAGCGTGACCTCTCCTTCCTGAGCTAGCTGCTTTTGCTAAAAGACGGCCAGAAGGTTTTTACCTGTCTCTTAGGCCTGGCGGAGCCAAGCCCCAGCAACCCCCAACACCAGGGATGTGCCACACGCCCTCCCCCTCCCCCCAGCCACCAGAGGAGGAAACGACAGGGCTGACAGCGCTGGAGCTTTCAGAAGGGGGAAGCGCCGTCAGGGCAGCGCGGCGACGCGGGAGGAGGGCGAGGGGCTGAGGAGGGCGAGGGGCTGAGGAGGGCGAGGGGCTGAGGGAGGCGCCCTCGCGCCCAGCCCGCGCCC
>WAAD01016920.1:1909-25949 GCA_013389945.1 Fregata magnificens | reverse complement strand
GGCAGCTTCCTTTATGTAGGCCTTGGGCTCGGAGCCTGGGGAGAGGAGAAAACGGTCCGGCCGACGCTATTTGTCACACGGCAAGGGTTCCTGTCACCCCCCAAAAAAACCCCAGACAACCCCCCAGCACTCTCAAAGGTCCTGAAAAACTCAAGGGCTGGTTGTTCCCATCCCTGTAGTTTGACCAGTTTCGGGTGCCTGTGCCGCTGTTACTTTTCTGCTTGTCAGCCGCAGGGTTAGATGCAATTCGGGAGCTTCGCTTTTGTGCTCTTATCTGTAAATGTCAGCTCAACCTGCTAGCTCTTCCGCTTCCTTGTCCAAAAGAAAGCTTGCTCTTTTTTTTTTTTCCTTTTCTTTTTTTTTTTTTAAATATGTACCGCTAAATCTATGCAAGTTGTTATGGTTAACCAGGCAAAGAATGTGTCTCTGAATTTATTAGTTGGACAATTAGCCAAAGAAAGAAGTCCATAAATGGAAAGCATTGAATTTAATGTTCGAATGGAAATGAGAAAGGCATGCTTTGAAAAGGAGAAATTTTATTTCCTAAATGCTGTTAAATTCTCCTGTAATTTTAAACGTTAGCGATGTGCTCGCTTGAGTAACAAAGGAAAAGAAGGCACAAAAGAGATGTAGCAGTCCACTTAATATCGTAGCGCGTGAGATGGCTGAAGGCTAAGAATCCATCTCAAATGCTGAACTTTAATCAGTGGCTCATAAGTGTCTGGGAAGAATCGCTATGTTAATACAAACTTGATATGATGATATATAAGCTGGTAAACCTGTTTGAAGTGGTGAGCTGTGTGAATAAGTAACTATGGTAGCGTTACAGGTAAGCTAAATGGAAGCAGAATTTCTGTAGAAGTACTGAGAGCGGGGTTCGGATTGATTTAAACAGAAATTAGTGGGGGGTTTTGTTTGGGAGGACTTTTTGTTGTTCGGGGTGGGGAGGGTTGGTTTTATTTTTTTTTTTCCCCTTGGAAGATGAGACTGACAGTGATGCTAATTTAAAAAACAAACAAACAAAACAAACAAACCAGGATGGATTAGATCCCTTGGTTGCACTGTCTCTTCCATTGTATGTGGTAACTTCTGTATCAGTAAATACGGTTCTTTGGGCAAGACAGAAAGGTTACGAAGTTAACATGGAAATCCCAGTAGGGTTAAAGCTTTGTGAACTGCTAACTTTTAGGTATTTTTAAGAGGAACGTCCATATCAGGAAGAACCACTTTAAAGGTGGGGTGGTGTTTTTTTTGCAGTGGCATATATTAGCAGTGGAATGTGAAGGCATCAGTATCATTTTTCTTGGGAATTCTTCAAAACAAATTACTCTTCATATACCTGTGCGTGAAAGCTAGTTCGGTGGCATGTTCCCAAAGTAAAGGGAACTACAGTGAAGTGTGAGATACGCCATTTCACTCATGTTTCTTCAGGAGGAAACTTCCTCAATCTAAAGAACTCTAACTTAGAAAGTGCTTATATGTAAAACGGGCTTTTACTTGCATATTGCAATCTTGTGCAAAAAGATGAGGAAGTTGTAGAACGCATGGCTACAGTAAAGGTTGAAAGTGTCATGTAGCTGGGTTAATCTAGATCATGAACAACGTGCGGTTTTGATGTTTTGCTAATACTCATGAAAACCTACTGAAAACAAGCTCAGCCCAGTGTTAATGCCAAGCTTGATTCTGACGTGGAATCTAAAGTGACTATCAGTCAGTGATCAATGTAACACCTTGCTTATTGATATTGTATGTTCTGCATGCACTTGGTTATGATAGCCCTGCGTACTCCGGTGTGCTGTCAGTAGCTAACTGTTAGGTTTGGATGGAGTTAATAAAAGTGGATCAGTGGTCATGAATCAATTGAACTCTCCTGATACAAAGATTGGCAAACTTTCACAACCACTGACTAACAGGATATGAAGTGGGTTCTGAGAAAATACGAAAAACAAAAGGGCAAAATAACTAACTGCTAAGAAGAAAGCAGTAAAACATAGATGTGGCATGTGTACTGGGTTTAATTAAACAGGCCTTAAATAGGCCTTAGATCGCACTTCTCACAGTGACAGTTTTATGCTTAACAAAAGTGACTCTGTGTCTGATAGAGCAGTTTCTTAAAAACCTCTGCTAGCAAACATCCACTAGACATTTCTGTCCTGCTTTTTCACCAAAATGTTTTCTCCGTTCTCCTATATCTCACTTTAAACATTTCACAGACAGTTAATAGGAAGTGGAAAGCATCTCCTGCTTCTAAGCAAGTTTGCACGTAAGTTTGTTCAAGGTGAAAAATGCAACACTTATTTGTCAGTCATTAGCAAACACACAGTACGAAATAAACTTGGCAGGAAACAAATCCTCTTTTTCATTTCTCTGTTTAGTAGCTTCACCAGCAAAATTACCTGATTACCAAAGATTGAAAGATTACATAAAGCCAGCTTACCTTTTTACCCCCTTTTATCTCCAGTACAGGTTCTTTTGTAGGAGGGGGAAGGAGCTTGGGTAAGAACCAGTATTGCTGATGTTGCCTTCCCTTCCAAAATTCTGCTGTCCTTCTCTGGGCTTGCATCCTTTTAGAACTTTGTCCAGCAGGTAAACTAGCCTCTCCAGTGCTTGCTTTCAGGTTAATTGCACAGCCTTTAACTCTTTGCTTCCTGGTGGAAGTGGCAACTGTTTCCTCATAAAATTAAACTTATGATGCTGTAGGCTGTTAAGTAAGGCACCCACGAAATAAAATCTTTTAGGTTTTATCTGAAAAAAATAGTCTTTTTTTTAAATCACTGTTAAAAAAAAGAAAAGTTTTTGTGAGGTAGCGTGTATTTTCAAAGACGTGTGCTTTCTTGGGAGTGATGATAAATGTCAGTGTAGTAAGTTGATATGGCTGGGGTAACAGAAATTGTTACTCAGAGTATTTAAAATGAAGCTATTGTGTATGCAAAATGATTGGACTTTTGTACTTCTAGGTGTTCTCTACCACTTCTTTTCAAGACAGTAATGTAAATGTTTTAAACTTTAGACTTTTCTCGTTAATGTTACAGGATTTATTTTAAGAAAATTTTTGGTTCACTCAAAATCGTGCTTCCAAAACACTACCTGTTTAACACCAGGGGAAAAAAAGTATATTACTTGGTTTTACCTGCTTAAATGAAATTGTTTGGTCAAGATAGAGAACTTGGGCTATGCCCTAAAGTAAATAAACGTGTAACAGACCCTCATTTGCTTCAAATGGAAGTGTGAAAGGCTCTATTTGGAATGAATTTTTCACGCTCAGGCATAATACGTATTTCTAAAATTACAAAACACTGGCAAAAATGTCTTTATTTCTGTATTGGTCAGAATAAAGGGATTTTTTTAATGGATATTTTATTTTAATGGAAGCCCTAGTCATCTAATTTCCTAAGATGCTGTACTCAGGAATCTTGAAGCATAAAATTCATGGCAATTGTGTTTAAAGGCTATTGGTAACTTTTTTTTTTAAAGTAGTGATGAACAGTATCACAACTGAAATATATGTAAATTATGCTTACACGATGGCACATCCGGTATAGTTTTTAGTTTGTTTTATTTTTCCGTTTCATATCTGGGACAAGAATATTCATAAAATGAATATGATTGGAAAATGCTCAGTATTTTGTTAGTCCGCACGATGTAAATTGGACAGTTGAGTCTTAGATTACACAACTATGGTTTTTATATATATATATGTATATAAAATTAGGCACATGTACCTCACTATGTTGGGTAAAACTACTAGACAGGACTCTGAAGACCTGCATTTCGTTCCTGACTGCTCTGCTCTCAGCTAGGTGACATTAGGCAGATGACTTTGCTTACTCATGTCTCAGTTTCCCCGTCTTTAGAACAGAGGTAATGATGCTTGCTTTTTTAGAGATAAAAAGTACTGGGTATTTATTATTAGCTGTGGTCAAGTGCCTAAGGACACCTTAAAAAGGTACAAGTAACCTAATTAATCTGTTTTGAACAGCCATTGTAATTAGGCTGAACACTCAGCAGTAAGACTGCCTTCAAATACTGTTCAGCTAGGACAGATTAGCCTCAAATAATTTTGAATTACTCTTGTCTCCTCAGAACACGAAAATGTCACATTCAAATGAAAATACCCCTGACTAGTCTACTGCAGTTTAGACATGAAAATGTGCGTACAGCCGTCCCTACAAATGCTTCCAGAACTGGTGGATTTAGGGAAGCACTTCAGGTTTTTTTCCATTTGTGGATATATATTACTCTTTAAACAGTACTCTGTTCAAAACTTGTATTAGTAACATATACATCCTGTTCTCAGTGGAACATAAACAGTCCTTAAAATACCTTTCGGTAGGTGCATGGGTGGGGGTTTTGCTTTTGTTTTGGTTTGGGTTTTTTTCCATCTTCTGAATTCTGTCAGTCTGCCTGATAACATAGGAACTTGTATTTGATATAGACTTGTATATATTTGACTGAATTTTCTTTATCAGAGCAGATGTCTTTCTGAGACCCGAATCTGTTATTCTGACTCAAGATAAATTATTAGTGATGGCTACAGAAAAGTATATTTAGTTACAGTATGTGTAACAGCTCTGCTGGAACAGTTTTATACATTATGAATGGTCATTCATTACAATGTAACCTAAAATCTGTAGTAGAATAACTGGATAAACATGTCCCTTACATTGGGAAATGGTGGTTTAAAGGCTTAATGATGGGATTAAGAATCTCTTCGTCAATGTCTCAGTGCTTTGCTGAATTAGAGACTAAGGCATTACATGGCCTCTACTTAGATTCAGAGTAACAAAGCCGTATGGTGCGTTATATGCAGCGCGAGGGTCTCAGTCTGCTTTTTGTTTTTGCTTTTTTCTAGAAATCACTTGTACAACTGGAACAAATTGGTTGATGGTAGGCTTTTTGTTTGTTTGTTTTGTTTTCTCTATGTGGATCCAGTAAGTGAATGGGTTCAGGAATGGACTGAGCTGAAGCATCTCTCATGAGGTATTGCTCTGTAGCATGGGTAAGGCATTTGTATGGTACTTTGAAGCTTTAATTATTAATGCTTGGTCTGCAATTCCTAGCTCAAGCAAAATAGCTCCTTTGGTAGGTTTGTTTGGTTGGGGTTTTTTTTTGGTTTTTTTTTTTGGCGGGGGGGGGGGGGAGTGTTTTGTTTTTAAAGAAAGGAGATTTATGTTGTAGGATTCGATCCATGACTTCTGTTACTTTGAGATACTGTTTGGAAGTACTACGTTGAAACACAAACTAGTGGTCCCATTAGTTAACAAAATGGTTTGGCCTATCCTTACAGTAACATATCTGATTAGTTTGTTTATTTGAACTGCAGCAATATAATTATGTCACACTGACACAAGTCCACACCATTTTTGTTACTGCCATTTTACAGTTACTGATTACTTACTATGTTTGACAGCTCACCAGTGAATTGAACTACTTGCATGGCAGTCTGGGCATGCATCCTGTGGAGCAAAGTTCTGCTCTGTGGGTCTTCTCATGGTGCTTTGTGGGGTGCTTTCCCGAACCTTCAGGAATTCTGTGACTGTGTGTCAAACTAACGCAGTTTTGTGGCATCCATCAGCTTTGCCAGTGCAACTTCTGGCAGTTGGCGAGGAGATGAGTTCTGTGGTGAGCAGACACTGCTACGAACAGGATAGTAGTGTGCAGTTGCAGGCTTATGTTCAGCTAAATGGTCCGGCTCTGCTGGGAATTCTGCTGCTGTTGTACTGTGGGTAATAGAAGAGGCTGAAATCAAGCTATTCAGGCTAATGGATTTAACTTCACAAAAAGAGTGAGTTGAGGGAGTTCATGTGATGGGTTACTATGGCTCGGTTGTGGGACCGCCAGCGGTAGGTGATGGTGATCTGGTTGTTTTTTAAGAGTAAGCCACACCTATTTTTCTTGATATTAGATACAGATGCAGGTTCCTATACTGTGTATCAACATTATGCCCGCTTTGGCCGTAGGTCCTGTTTGCTGCTACAGTGGTGTACAGAGCCTGTCTGGAGTGGACGCACTGTGATGGCGAAACTGTGCTCTCATCAGTGCTGTTTGTCGCTTCTGCTGGGCAGCCAGGGAAAAAAACAGGAATATTAGCATAAGTGTAGTTTTGCTAGGACAACTGCATCTGTACTAAAAGCCTTTGTTATTTTATTATAGATATATAGATAGCTATCAGGTACCAAATAACAAATGATTGACTGGGAAGGGCTGGGCTATGAAAGGTTAGCATATGTAGATTTTTCCTGTTCTTTTTTTGTGCCGTAAATAGAGGTTGATTTATGGCAGGACCCAGGGAGGCTTTGCTCTGGCCCATTATGCAAATCAGGAGAACTGGGCTATGTTGGTAAAAACCTTAATGTGGATGTGACTAAATTAGTTAGCTTTTTCTGGCTCCAGTTCCTGTGGATTTCTTTAAGCCTTATTTTCTTCTGTGGAGATGTATTGGTTTTTAAATGACAGAGAGTTTCTGACTTGTTCTCTAAATAACTACAGATCGGAGAGCTTTAATCAAAAACTTACGGTATCTGTTTCATGTCTGTAGTGTTATGTATGGTAGTCCGGTACTGAAGCAAACTGGTTGTTCTGTTGAGGTTTTGCAAACATTTGCTATCATGCAACATGGTAGCAGGGCTCATAGATTTTAAGTTTCCACTAAACACAAGAACACGTTAACCTGAAAATGAAAGTAGCAGAACCAGTGCTATTTCTGTTGAGAAGATACAGGGGGACAGCTTTGCACTAACTTTCCACAATTGTTATTAGAGTATCACAAAATATAATAGGTGGCAGATCTATGGTCAGGAGAAGGCATAATTAAGGTCCACAATACCAAGGCGCTAATAGATTGTATCAGAGTTCTGAGGTAAATCACAGGGATAATGTGGAGCTCTGTCTGTCTGTCAGTGTGATAGAAACACTTGCAAGCAGATCAGGTCAGAAAGGAGAACTTCTCATCTGGATTACTACAACAGTAGTAGTTTTCTGAGTTAGTGCTGGGCCTTAAACCTGGAGAATATTGCTCAACTCTTGGAATGTAAGGGCTGATACACCTTTTTCTGTTATCTCATAAAAGTTAATACTCAAAGCTCTTAAGGATCACTATCATGTACAATTTCTTTATGAAATTTAAAAATAAAATACATGTACATGAACTTCATAAGTACATATGTAACATCCTTCTATGTACTCCCATTTGTTAGACTATTGAGATAAATAGGTTATTAAAAGGAATAAGAGCTAATAGTAAGTGTAACTGTTATTTACCTGATTTGGAAAGAGTACTTGCAAATAATTGTGGTGCTTAGCTGTTCTGAAATTATTTTTCTATCTATCTGTACATATGTATATAATTTCTTTTCATGTATAAACTTCATGTAACTTTTGAGGAGAAATTGAGAGTTGGTGATTAAAAGAAGCAGAGAAAAGTCTTTTTTTTTTTTTTTTTTTAAAGTCCCAAACACAAACTGCCTAATTAAACAGGAAAGAATATTAATGATATGGTTTGGTATACCACTGGTGCTGTAGTTTGCTTATGACCTTAGGAACTTTAACATATGTATTTTTGAAAACTGTCAAAAGGTATGTTCAGTTTGGGTTTTTTGTTGCAGATCACTAAGATGCAGGGCAGGTTTGTGACGTAAATTTAGGATGGAAAAGTTCTAGTTGGTTCATTGACTGCTCCGTGTGCTGGAACTGGAAGCCTTGCCCATACTGACTTGAGGCTGTTGGTCAAAGTGTCAGGCTTTGTCAGCTGGTACTGCTGCTGAAAATGAGTATGTACCATGTTGTGTTGCTTTACATTTGCACAGACAGCTATATGGTGAACTGCTTTTGTTGTTAGTTTTGTTTCGGTGGGTTTTTCCCCCTAAAGTAGTTTTCAGCCAGATCACATTCACAATCCAGTTCACTGTGTGGCCATATAAAGGTTTGTACTGGCATATATCAGCAAATGGTCTGGGGCAGGAACAAACTGTTAGGGGAGGTTAGGACTGCTGGTTCTCCAGGGTGCTTTTTTTTTGCCTGCAATGCTGGTTTATGCAGTAAAATGTTTGTGAGATTACAGGCTGAGATTTACTCTCTTGTATGTGGCTTTGAGCTATAGCCTGTGAAAAGAGTCCAGTTCTGCTGCAGATTAATATACAGATAATGAACAGTCCATGCACTGTCTATGGCAATTCTTTTCTAGCTTCACATTCTTCAAGCGGGAGGACTCACAATATGCGGCATGTGACAGTAAAAAACTGTTTGTCTGAAAAAGCGTTGAAAATAGAATTGTTTTGGACATCATGAGTGGATGGAAGATGTAGTTTCATTTAGTTTGATGTCGAAGGTTGAGAACAGTGTTAAGGTTTTGTAGCAGTACACTAGGCGAATGTGGGGATATGACCACAACTTTATTTGCTAGCTCTCAGAAGTTGCTGTTAAACCTTTTACACACTTGAGGCGAGGAATAGTTTTGAAAAATCTTGAGTCTTTTTGCTATTTCTCTAACTTAAGTGAAAGAATAAGTATACAATTGAAACAGATGGGATCAAATTTTGGAATGAAGACAACTTACTGTGCAAATAATAATATAAAATTACTGTCCGTAAAGATAATGAAGAGTGTGAGGTATTACAGTTTGCTATTAATACATTTGTCAGTTATTGAATAGTTCAATAACTGTCAGCCATTTGAATATTTAGTAGGAAAAACCCCCAAACAATGATGAGTTGAATGTTTGCAATAACAGAATGCCTCTTAATGGTCACATGAGCATCAATTAAAGCACCACTTAGAGGACTTTGAACTACTGTGTATGAGATTGATGTTGTGCCTCAGAGGTCTGGCCAAATTTGGGGGGGGGGGAAAGGCCTGAAAATATGATGCAGAAATAACAAATTTGAGGTAACAAAGTGATTAAATGTTTTCAAAGTTCTTATGGTGTTGAATTCATTTTCAAAATTATCAATTCTTTCTCCTTCTCCTTGTACACATGGACAAATTCTAGGTGTGTTGTCTTCATAACTCAGCTATTCCATTAGAATCTGGGAGGTTTTTGGTTTGGTGTTTTGGGGGTTTTTTTTGTTTGGGTTTTGGTTTTTTGTTTTTGTTTTTTTAAATTTCTGCTGTTGGGGTGAAAGGACTACAGAGACTGCCAGGATTCCATGTTGCATTGGCTGTCTAGGGTGGTGCATGCTACGCTTGGTGTGGTNGAGAGTGTTTTTGGTGATTCCAGATGTTCCAAAGCTCTCTACTAACAACTGGCTTATTTGTGCAATGTGGGCAAGAAACTTTATGCCAGTCCTTAGATAAATGGAAAAAACTTGCTGAGTTCTGTTCTTCTGCCTGCCTTTCTTATTCCTCTTCTGCAGTAAGAGGAACATAACCCCTTTTATGATAGATTTTAGGACTTATGCTGTTTATGTCACTTAGGTTATTAGATATGAGATCGAAATTGCTCTTTCATCATTGTGATGCATGTTATCTTATCGCTTGGATTTTTAAGTAACATAAGTCCAAAAGCCTCCAAAACTATTGTTGAGAATTTAGGAGGAATGCAAATTGACTGTGTGGCCTGTTGCTTTTTACAAGGATAATATGTGAAACCATCCAGTGCTTCTCTACTTTATGTGTTTGTTTATATGGGAAGACTTTGCAAAACAATGAAGTGAAATGTGTTTTAAGAGGATGTTCCCTTTATAGACAGATCTGCATATGACATGACAAGATGGTTTCTTCCCTAATTCTCAAATTGTGTAGGCTAAAATTATAAGACAAATGATGACAAAGAAGTGTCAGCTTTTCTGAAAAATAGAAGACAAAAGTACGTTATTAACCTCTGAAGTTGCAAGGGTGTATGCTGCTGACAGCGTGTCTGGAGCACATGGGGAACTACCTGGGCATAATGGGGTGGGGAGACAGAATACAGTAAACTAGGTTCTAGCAAAATGTTGTAGAAGACAGAGTCAGACCAAAGGCAGGGTTTCAAAGACGTGTATTGAAAAGTACCAAAATAAGCATGCTACAGATCTACGGAATATTTTAAAATCAGCAAGGCCTTTTTGTAGGACATGTTCTAAACTTAGTGGCAGCAGTAGAAAAGTAAAAGTACTGTAAATCGTACATGCCTGACTACTAGTGTAGCATTCTTGAACTGCTGCCCATTTAGGACTCGGCAATCTCCTTTAATGGAAGCATGTTTTCTTCAATATTTGAGTTTGTTTATTGCTTATTTATAAGCTCATATGAAGCTGGTGTTTTAGGCTGAGAATGACTGGATGTTAAAAGTTATCATTTGCAAATTATAATATCTCTATGATTAGAGATCCTCAGGAAGACTTTTTAAATTTTGTTCTTGAAACTTAACCCATTATTTAATGATTTTTCTTCAAGTTGCTAGGATTTGTGTCTTCAGTCTCTCCTCTCCTGAAGAGATGGCAACATGACATTTTGAAATTTAAAACAGGTAGTACTTTAACACTAGAACAAAATAATTTATTTCAGAGGGCTTTTTAATTGTTGTTCTCTACTTCTTTATTCATACCAGTTAGTCTGAGTCAAACTAAGTATTCGTCAGTTGGGAGAAAGATGTAATGAGTTTTAACTATTCATCTTTATCAAGTTGGTTCAAATAAGATTCCTCATCACGTAAGCCACTTCACAAAGTAATATCTAAATCTGACTTTTTTCCTTTTCATTTTGTATGTGCACTCTTCAAATAAAATGAGTATCTATGGCAAAGTACATGGCATTCAGCCGCAGCTAATTTTTGTTCTGGGGGGCAAACTCCTTTCTTGAATTTTGCCTTTTGTTGTAACATACTGCAAAATCCAGAAACAACTTATGATTGTTAATTTAAATGCTTTAGAAGTTGGTGTTCACCTGTATTAGGATTCTGTACAAGAGAGTGAGTGAAGGTATTCTCACCCTTTAATTAATTCTAACAGAATTTAAAGAAAAAATCCTTAGAAGTTTCTTAAAGTGCAGGAGGAAAAAGAACATCAGTCTGCCGTAGAGTAGTGTTCAGTATCATCTTCTGTTTTTCAGGTTAGCAGCCAGCACTAATATTAAAGTGTTCTTTTTTGAGGTATTTCTTTTTGATGGGAGTAACTCAGTGACACAGTCAGGGCAGCAGCTGCCGTGCACGTGGGAATTGGTTTCTTTAAGTCCAATTTGATTCTTGAACCAGATGACCTTGGGTATGAAAGAAAGACAGGGAAGGTGTAAGTTCTGCAAGTGGTCTCCCATTTTTGTAACTCTTTCCTTTCTATAATAGACAATACTGTTTTATGGACTCAAAAGTAACATTTAATTTCTTTAGCATTTGTCTGCCTTCCCATCTGTTGCATTTACTTGAATTAATTTACTGTCAATTTAAGGTTTATACAGTACTTCAAGTAAACAGATTTTTAAAAATTAACTACAGGCATCCATATTCTGAACTTATTCACATACATTTTCTAAACTATGCAGTTGAATTATTTTCTTCTTAATTTCCATCTAGCATGTAATATTTTCTGCAGATTTCCTTCACTGATTTTTGTCTTGCACTTTGCTAACCATATATGTTGAAAATGTCAGATGTTTCTAATTACTTTTATGAATTTTTCCACGGTTATGAAATAAGCTGTCTACTGTCCTGAAGGTATTTAAGTGTTTCCTTATCGCAATGAATATACTTGAAGCTTAGTACATAGTCAAGTACATCTACTGAGAATTCTTGCAAGTCTGAGTTACAGCAGCAATGAGCATTTTGGTGGCATGTACTGGGAATGATCAGAGATGCCACTTCCTCCCTCAGGGTTAGCAAAAGAAGGGAAGGGCTGGCTGTGGTTCTGGCATCTTCAGAAAATGGGGAGAACCTGTGTCTAGGCAGAAGCATTGGCTGTGCCCCAGAATGTTTCTAATAATGCTAGTTCATTGTGTCCTGGCTAGGTAAAACAGTGGGAAAGGTGTGAAAAATAAACTGGTAATGCTCAGAGAGGTCAGAAAAGCGTACAGTTGAGAGGATGCTAGCCTGAGCTAAATATAGTATCTTATTTTGGAAGATGGTGTAGATAGATTGAGACTGAACTTTATTTTTGTGTAGTTTAATTTCTTTTTTTATTATAGAGACTGCTTTTTATTTTTCTCCTGTGACTCTTGACATCTTTAATAAAATGCTTGAGAGTGCCTGAAAAAACACCCCCCCCACACACACACAGACCGTTCCCCGCTTTCAAATACAGCTGGGAAATAGCCACGACCTCCTAAAATTTAAGTTTCTGTCAGAATATGCTGGTCTCTTTGATCAGGTAGAAGTAGTCTTCCTGCTGGTATTTTTCAGTCAAAAGTTAGTTTGTATATTTTTGTCTCCTAAAGATGACATGCTTTAGATTAAATAGCTCATTATAGAGGAATACATAGTAGATACTCTGGGGAATGCAACAGGTTAAACTTCAACCATAAATAGCTTCTGACTGCAGTAATTTCTTTCTTTAGCTTAAAGGACTTCTTCATGAAGGTTTTGCTGAATGTCATAGCCAGAGTATTTTTTTTTTAGCTCTTCGTTACTAATAAAGCAGAATATTCTACTTCTGTTTAACATATTTTTCATGCTACAGTTTTGATTACTAACGAGAGGTTTTTCTCAGGCTGCTAACTAAAATGCTTCTGAACTGGAATGAAGTGGAAAACTTTTAGCCTTGAAGAAGAATGTCTTGAAAGTTATGAGCACATCAAAATCAGTTCCACTGGAATATTGGCAACAAATATTCCTAGAACGTTTTTTAAAATTGTAAGTGTGTGTGAAACCTACTGTGTATATATGTTCTGTAAAATAGGGTGAGGCTTTTAATATTAAAAAATGGATCAATTTAGGATAAACAGAGGTTAAATACCACGTTCAAGATTCCATTCACATGATTGGTGCTGGAAAACACATAGAATGCATGTGTAATCTTACCCACTCTGAAAAAGGAAGGGCATTGAAATCACTAACAAGTATGCCTCATTGTGGGCTTTCTGAATACTCAGTAGTATAAAAAGCAACAGAGCATTCCCCTAATTTAATGCAGTTGCAAGGTGAGAACTGTTTGCCATTATTATGTAAACTTGGGTTTATAGCGTATCCTTTAAGATTTACTTTTATAGGCACATCTATACATGATACACTGAAAAACTGTTGGTTTATGCTGCTTTATTTTTGTTACAGGTCTCATTGGTGCATTGGTTATTTGGAAACTGATGCTTCCATTTTCAACTTAGCTGATACTGAAACTGTGCTGGTAACAAGAGCTACATGGAAGTATATATGCAAAATGGGAAAGAGTTTACTTGGAAGACAGTAGTGAGACCGAACATAAAGAGTAAAACTTGTTAAATGAGCATTAAGAAATACTTCAGCTAAAATCCTAGACTTTTATTCAAGACTTCTCACTGTCAACTTCATATAAATGTCAGGGGTTCATTTTGGGTCATAAGGAGGTAGATTTGGATTACTGTACTGCAGGTCAGTGGGGGATCAGAGCTGCTAAAAACTACGAAAATATAGAAAGTTTTTTAACCCAAAACTTTAAGCAGATTTGTATTTTGAAATGTGAATGTCTTAAGAATTTTTTTGTAGTCCACATAATCAGTAAATGAAATCACCTGCCTCTCTTTCATTGCTATTGCATGTAAAGCAGTTAAGTCAGGAAATTTTCCTTTTGCTTGTGTTGTAGATTAAGACAGGCTTCTGTTTCTTTGTGACTTCTCGAATACCTAGGGCATTCTTAAATAGAAAATGGACATTAAGGGCCAGTGAGAAATTTCCTACCATATTTTAAGGGTCAGAGAAAGAAGGGTTGCAAAAACACTATTCGAATATATCACAGCATACATCAGTGATGCTCTGTAAAAGTCTCAGACAAATGGGGATGTGAAGTAATGCTTCTATAAATAACTCTGTGTTCATCCATAAACTTTTACTGGAAAGGCATGGAATGAGATGCCTGCATCTCTGCAAGTGGAATTTTGGGTGTGGCAACACTTATCCCCGATAGTAAAAAGTGATCTTTTCTACTGACCACCTGTAAAGATGAGGAAAGGATTTAAGGAGGCTTTTCCATCCTTCTTTTACTGCTGGAGATGAAGACAGGAGCAGCACTTCCAGTTGGTTGGAGTGTAGGGTGTGAACTTAAGTAACTTCAGATATAATAGCCAAAACTAGAGTGAAAGAGTTCTCAATCCTAGACTATAAAGACATAGTTCCTTGGTATAAATACAAACGTACATCCCTTTCCTGTAATAACAGATTCAGCTACCAAGCTGGGGAACCCATAAGCTGTGGTGAAGGCACCCTTGCACAGTCCTAGAAAGCAAAAAAAAAAAATCTGGTTCCTTCACCAAGATCTAGCATTTAGCCACTTGGCCTGTTGCCTCATATCACAGATGTTAGTATTATCACTGATATGTATTGCTGCATTTATAATGTACAAAATAGTTGGCTGCTAAAGACGATGGCTTAATTAGAGTGGAATGTAGACTCAGCTCTTCCATTAGTTTTGCAATGGCTAAAAATAGCTCCTGTAAAATATAGTAGAGTTAAATGGACTAACATATCAGTTGTCTACGCGGAAAGTTGGAATTGCCAGAAACAAAGAGGGTTGGTTTTTTTTTTTTCCCAAATCATAATTATCCATTCCAGAAATGGTGATTCTCATATATGGATCACTTTGTGCTTTTCAGATTAAATAAATTAGTGTATTGTTCTTTAACAGTGTCCTGACACTTGTATGTGATATTGAGAAATTCCTGTTTACTAGCTGAGAATTTCTTTTACATCATTTCAATAAATTAAGATTTTTAACCTGCACTGAAAGAACAGAGAAGTCCCAAATTGTACTGACTTGTTTTTGTAGTAAGGCGGTTTTTAGCATTCTTCTCCCGTAGCTTTGTTAGAATGTGTAACACTTTAAGTACCACCACCTACAGATGGGGCAATAGCTGATACTGTCATTTGTGGATGAGCAGAATGGTCAATCTGTTGCGTTATCTGAGATAGATGTGTAGTGATTAAAATTTCTTCAGAAGCAGAAATTTAACCATACATGTTTATCTTAATGTTAACATTACAGCTGTTGAAAATTTATAGCTGCAATGTTAACTTTACATTAAGGTAAGTATATTTTTTTGGATGCATGCCCAACAGACTATCACCTTTGTACAGTGTGTGTTGTGTTTGAGGAGGAGTTATCAGTCATAAGGCGTGATTGTGACTCATGTCTGTTGACTGACCTTTTTACCTTTGAAAATCTCTTCTACCAAATGAAATAACATATCCTGTAGCTTGGATAAGAGGAGTAGTATTTTTTCCAACATCTTGAACTATACGTGTAATATTATTCTGCTCTGACTGCTAGACAAAATTAGGTAAATATTTTATATGAAAAAAACCAATAAAAGTATTTATACTCGGGTGACATAAACCAAAATTATACTATGTTTCTGTAGCAGCAGAAATGCTTTATTTTAGGTGTTTGCTTTAACACACACTTCAACAGATACCTTACTAGTTATGTTTTATTTGGGGAAGGGGGAGAGTGTTTCTCTCTTGTGAACAGATTACTAGTTCCTGTATTACTAGTACTTGAGAGGCAAATTCTCCACACAACGTTTGCATGACCTTAGCCTTATCTTAAATAGTTCTGTTTCTTCAGTAAGTTATGTTGGACTTCAAGCATTTCAGAGCAGTAAAACAACTGCTTGCACCAAGCTTGAGCTGAATGTAACTACAGAGAAATCAATGAAGTCAAACTGAGACAAGTCTAGTGGTCTTTACCAGTAATTCAAAATGAGTGTATTAACTTCTGAAAGAAATGGATACCAGGCATACCCATATGTAGTATTTGGCAAGATTATTAAAATATACACTTTATTTTAAAAGTACATACTGTATATATTCAAGAAATAATTCTAGGCCATTAGGATTAAGTTGTTTATATATTTACATGGTACAGAAAATTACAGATGTTCCCATGAAGAAAACAATAACCCCATGCTTATTTGAAAGCATTTAAAATAACAAACAAACCAACCCCAAAACCTAAATCCCTTTCAACGGTTATTTTTGCTATCAATTTTAAAATTTACGGTTTTTTTTTCAAAGCGGCCTCAAACTGTCAAACACACAAAAACAGTAATTTCTCTGCTATTTAACAGTCTTTGCGTTTTTATTTGTGTAATGGAATCTTAAGAATTTTTCCCCAGCATATGTCTCAAAAGAAGACTAAATTTTCCAAAAACAAGTTTGTGCATGGAATTTCTGTGTTGGCCATAGGAGATACGACACACACACATGTCCATTTTTGCTGCCCAGTCCAGTACGTTCAATGTACAGCTCCAGTTCAGAATCTGTGACTTAAGGGACAACTTTTCTTAAAATATATTGCGCTGCTTTGAACTTGCTTCTCTTTCATTTATTGAACTGTCATTTAATCCACCTGGTTTTCCTCATCTTTTGAACAGGAGTGTGTGTATTTATCACGTTATGAATACGTGCTATGATAATGTTACAGGAATTAGATGAGAAATTGTCGTTCCAGTGCTCCTACTGCATGCGTCTAGGTGAGGCTGCATTTTAGGGGGAATTACTTCAGTCTTCTTGGCACAGTTCTATGATACATCATTATTGGAGATACCTCCAGCATGCAGTATGGTATTAACAGTTCATAAAATCTTTTTCCCTGTATCTTGAAAGAGCTCGTTTATATTTTGGCATTTAATGGAGCTTCTACTACTGTGTGTGGTCTGCTTGAAACCATATTAATTATGTAAAATGAAGTTTTCTTCTGAGTATGTATTCTGCTTCTTTATCTTGTTATGCTAACTCAGTTACTGTAGCACCACTGATAATCATTGGTACTTCACATGCACTTAAAAATTAGAAGCTAAATTAAAACTAAGACAGCAAGGTCTCATAGAGAATGGAGGAGTGGTCGTGTTATAGGCATAATTTCATATGCTGATCTTGTTACTGGACACAAGTAAATAAAAGTTGTGACAGCAGGCCCCGTTCATTCTAATGGGGATTTGTGCTGTTTCTTTTGCACATCTGAAACTAGAGAGAGTAAGGTTTGTTTCCACTGTGCTGGGCTCCGTTGGAATTTTTTGGCTGGGAGTAGGAACTTGAAGTTATAGATAAAAGTTCGGAAACTGCTGAACTGTCTGTACCACGCCTATTGCCAGAATATCTAGTCACGCTTCTTGGATATTGTAGCCATCTGCTGATCTCAGATTCAGGTGCTCATTGCTTGTGCTGTGCCGTAGCCTCCGTCGAGTCCTCGTGATCACGAGGAAGGTGATTGTGGGGATTTTCTTTTAATGTCATGTTTCTTTGCAAGACTCCTTGCAGGTCCTTCTCTTAGCATAAAACCATCAGGAGCTGCTACAATGAGAAGCAGCTGAAGGCAGCATTTTTTAAGACGTTTTCCTTCCCTTCCTCGTAGAGGAAATCTCTCTCTCTTATGCCCGTTTCTATAATCGATGTTGGCACAGAGCTGCACGGACACAACTTCCAGTTCTGTAAGCCAGTCTGTGCTGCTGTTGGAGCACCTTTTGGGGAGTGTGCTCTTTGCGTTAATAAACCCTGGCCTAATCAGGGATTGTTTGTGGCCGGAAGCCTAGATGTTAGCAGGGAATCCCCAGGAAATTTTATTACCTGTTTAGGTGCGATGTTCTGGCTGAGGCAGGCCACGCAGCTTTTCATACAGGTGCTGTAGGACTGAGTGCTGCAGCCCAGCAGCTATCGCGTGATTAGAAGCAAACATTCCTCCTCAAGCGTTCTTTGGGGCAACGGCTCAAACTGGGAAAGAGGGGCAGAGGGGACCAGCTGATTGAGGACTGTAGGTTGGACATCCCTATTTTAAGGAACACGTGGTTGGTTTTTTTTATCTATTTCATCTCGTATAGATGCGGCCAGGCACTCACTGTTTGCGCACAGGAATTGAACTCCATTTAATCAGTGTCCTACTTGAATTCATCCACGTATAATGCAATGCACTATGGATATTTGTGCCTTAAACAGCCTCCCGTTACAAAGCAGAGAGCTGTGACTTAGATTAAATTTAAATCCTGATTTGCGACATGTTAGCACGGCAAACTAATGCCAAAATCTATTAAGCCTCCAAGGTTTTTTTTTTTGTTCTTGACGTTGGGTGAGTGCTGAGATCTTGACCACAATCACATTTGCTTCTGGGCAGGAGGAAATAGTCCATGTAGTTCCAGTAATCCAGACAAGCCGTCACATCTGGTTTTATGAATGACTTCAGGGGGGAAGGGAAGTTTGCAATTGATTAACATTGTTCTTAAAATCAAAGACTACTGTAGTTTCAGGAATTACTATAGAGAGCTTCAGGGACCTTGGCAGTTAGCTCAGAAAAACAAGGGGGGTTTTTTTGTTTGGGGTTTTTTGTTTGTTTGTTTGGGTTTTTTTTTTCCCTTTCCCCCCCCCCCCCCAAAAAAAAAAGATTATTCAGAAAATTATACTAAGAGACCTAATAGTTCTAAATCTGTACTCCCAGCTCTTCAAAATGAAACGAAAAATTAATAAACATTTAGTGTTTCTGGATTATGGTATTTTTTTTAAATCATACATAAGATGAAAATCCTTTTTTTATATTTGAAATGAGTATGCTTGTATTAAATAGCCCAGCATTTTTTACTATACTTGTCAAACAGATTTTCTTATTCTTTAGTTGTCTATTAGTGTCTATTGAAATGGTTACTAAAATTCAAGAGCATATAAAAATGAATGCTAATAGTTTTAGGAAAAAATATAGACAATTTTACTGTGAGTTTTGATATGGTCTTTTTTTTTTTTTTTCTAAAGGCAGGTTGAGTATGTGCTAGCAGCAAGTCAATGTGAAGTGTAAATAATATTGTGCGTGAGTACTCCTCAGCTGTTAAGCATGCTGTAGTTTAAGGCTCCACTTACTTCTGGTAGGAATTATTACAGAAAGATCAGCAATTGAATTCTCACCCTATTCAATATTCTCTATGGTGAATACATGGTATAACGCGGTGCGGCTGTACCGTGCCCTTAGGAGCAAGTCTTTGGGGGTTACTAATGCCCAGGATTTTAGCGTTATCTTTTCATTTGAGAATCTCGTTTTGAATTGGAAGTCATTCAGTTTGCACAACTTAAGCAGATTCTCTGATATGTTCAGCTCCGTGGTACTCTCTTCTATTTAGCAGTACCATTTCCGTCATTCAGCAATTTAGATGTTTTATTCTTAAATGGGAGTTTGGGTGGTAAATGCAGTTTGGCAATGCACCTGCTTCACCGATTATTTGGCTCAGACTTGACCTGAGGAAAAAGTGTGGGGGTCCCCGTGGGTTTTCATAAACGACATTACTACTCTTTCAGCACATCAGCCAGAATAGACTCTGTGTATTATTAAAAGACATGCTCAGACCACTACCCATTATTTTCAGCAACTATACTTAAAACATTTCCCAGGAGTACAGAAATTGAAGGCCGGCATCTTGAATTCATCTGTGTAAATAGATAGTCTTTGAGCCAGCAATCAAAGTGAGGTTGAGTCATTAGGCCATTGCAGTAGGAAGGCTATATATGTGGGTTCCTTTTTCTTTTTTCCTTTTTTTTTTTTAAGCAGTAGTATCTAATTTGTGGTCCTTGATAGTTTATTGTGGTAAACATGGCTTCAGTTTCATTACATGCTGAAACGTTTCAGAAATCTCCAGTCTGGCTCATAAACATGTATTTTGCCATTGCAAAGAAGTATGCACCACTGCCTCTAATTGCTTTCCAAACAGCCGAGAAGCAGGTTGTTATGAGCGGCACCGGGTGCCTGCTGCCCTTTGCTGCTGCTGGGGCAAAGAACTAGGTCACCCGCAGTCTGCTGTGGCGCAAGGGAGAGAAGGATGCTCTGCCGAGTGGTCCAGTCCTGGGACCACCCAGCAAAGATTGGCTCCTGTCTTTTGACCAGCAGTCAAAACACTATCAGAATTAAAAAAGAAACTGAGAATCGATAACTGGCTGCCCATTCTTTTGTCTTAGATTTTGAAGCAGTGAGGCCTGTTCTCTGTTTTGCTAGCAGGAGTGGTTTAGTTATTATCTGCTTCAGAGCATTTCCACTCTTTAAGATATTTTATGTTAAATGATTCTGGGAGGGAGAATAAAGGAAGTGGCTGAGCAAAATCCATCGATGGTTTCTTGGCATGGAGAACGTGAATGATTTCTTCTGTCTTTGGACCCTGCCTACTTGAGCAGTGCAAAGGAAAGGACCTTGCCCCTGCCTCCAACTCTTGTTTCTTTTGATGTACTTAATTTTCAGGTTGAGGGGACAGAACACCTACGTCCTAATGGATGTGAGGTTCGACCTGGCAGGGAGTTTATCCAAATGGGGAAAAGAATTTTTTGAGAGAATATTCAGCTCTAACAAGAGACTTGTAATAGGTTGTCATCAAATAAAGCTGGAATATCCTTGTGTTTTAAGTCACTTCTCAGTTTAAAAGTAGAGTTTGAGTTAGGTGTTTTGGGAGGTGCTTTTCTTAAAGAAGAAATCCTACCTCACTTCTCTTACTCAACTATTAGATGTTCTGTCCATCTTGGCATTATCTCCGTTTTAAAATGGAATGTTGCTGAGGCTGCTCATCCCTCCAGCATGAGGATCTGTCTCAAACCTTTGTTGCGTCCCAGCAGCAAAACATGTCCGTGCAGGAGCAGGGCAACTTTGCTTGCAGAACACACTCTTGCTCTGCATTCACAGCGGCCGGCAGGGTCACTGAGTGCACGGGTGCCTCCTTGGAAGACTGTTTATTTCACAGTGACCTTTGTGCCAGGTGACACATCCAGGTGACTAGGTGACAGGATACTTCTAGTTCAAAAGTATAATTAACTCTGGATGACAAGAGAGACAGAAGGAGTATCATCTGTGGCTTTTGGGGGGATTTAAAGCTGAATGCTTAAAAGCATAGGCAGTGTGACCAGCTCCCAGTGTTAGCACCCACACTATTGAACCCTTAGCTGTCTCGGAAGCAGATTGAGGAAGAAGAGTGTATCCTGAAACCCTTAAGTCCAGGGACAAAGACGCTGCTGAGGCTGCTCAAGCTGAGGACAACTTTAACTTAATTACTGGAAATTTGGAATGCAAATCACCAATGATCATGGAGATTTAATTTAATTGAAGACTTGTTAGAGACTCTATATCTGGAACAAGGGCTCCAAAAACCTGTATGTGGAAGAACAAAACATCCCTTTAACAGGTGGGATGTAGGGCTTGTAGGGGGGTAAAAACCTTCCCTGTAACAAAATACATTATTGTTCAGTAAAGAAACAATTAACTGAAGTGTCTTTGGGAAACCCTAGTCAAAGCATATTTCTGAATTATTTATATTTTAATTACATTGTTCTGTTTGAGAAGTGTACATTCTTGGCATAATTTTAGCATANTTTTTTTTTTTTTTTTTACATTTACCACTTGTCTTTCTCCTGTGAACTTTGACAAGTGTAATATCATGCTTTGAAGGAGGTAGATGATGAGTTTATTTCTAGGAAGCTTGCAGAACAAGTGCAAAGGATTATGGTTTAAAAATACGTACTTTTTTATTTACAAACACTGTTTTGATCTCTGTTTTTAAAGGCTAAATAGTAGTATACTAATCTTGAAGCTCTTTTTTTACATCCTAAATTTTTATGTGTTAGACAAACAGGGAAATAAAAGATCTGAATCTAATTTGGATATACTTATTACTTAAACAAATAGTTTGCTATACAGTTGCTATGTGAATTTATTTTCAACTTCAGTTGTTTCTCAAAACAAAACACTCAACACATGGTGGTTGGTTTCCTTCATTATGGATACGAACCTTTGTACTAGTTGCTCATCACCATTGATTATTCTTTAAAAAAAGAAAAGTTGATTCTTTTTATACACCTATATATGGAAACAATGTCATGTATTTCCCAGTACAACTATTAATAGCCTCTCTACATATGCATAATAAATTATTTATTTTAATCTGCACTAACAGATATGTACTTACAGGAATCACAAGTGCACTTCAAGTATAAATTTGCATTATTTTTTTCCCCTTTCATTTCTTACTCAGTTTGTCATTTCTAAATTGCTTGTTTGTTGTCTTTGTCACTGATAGACAAATTCTGTGGCAAGATGGTGATTCCGACTACTTTTAATATTAAAGAATCTTTGAGTTGCTAACTTTTTGTACTAAAAGTAGCAGTTATGGGTAGAAATGTGTTAATAAGAGGGGTTTAAAGATGATTTAGTAAGCTTGTAAAATGACAGTTGAGGACTAGTAGATTGTATTTTGCTTATGGAAGGTACTATCACTGGAATGTGTACGGATTGAAATAGTTTGACCAGCGTTATCTGTTGACATGTATGGCCCAGGCACAACCTTCATGATCCTCATTTCCCCAAATTCTTTTGAAAACAAACAAGTTACAGTGGACTGTATGTAGCGATCATGTGTTCTGGGATGTGCTTACAGTTTATTAGCCCAATGCTGTGCTTCTTGAACTTCTTCCTGAATGTTTTCTTCTACTGTTTCCTCTGCTGTATTGTTGGTGTTTCCAACAGCAAATAATGATGACAACTAATTTTACACCCAAAACTTTTGAATTTTTAATCATCCCTTCAAATACCTTAGTGTTCATCCAAATATTTCAGAAGTCTAGGCAATTTCTTCATTGTGTTTAAGAAAATTTACTGGAATTTTGATCTTTTGTGTAGTTACATACAGATCAGGCCACACGTTTACTAAATACATCCTGAATTACAACTGAATCAGATTCGAAGTTCAGGAGAGCCCTTCTTTGGTCTTCACTCACTTAGCTCTAGCTAAGACTTCTTGGGTAGGACCTAGTGTCTACTCATGGTTCAGGGTCCATGTATAAGACACACAGAAAGTGTTAATTACGTATGTAATTAATTGTATTTGTACTTTATTGATGTAGGTTCTATAACGTGCCCTTTGTACTCTTACTTCTCAATGATACGTAAACATATACTAGGCACAAGCATGGCCTCATGCATACTGGTGGTCTGAAGACTTTTCACCCTCTGCTCCCTTACTACACCAACTCCTATTCATCACTGCAACTTTTTGGGGTTGTTTGGTTTTTTTCCCATTTCAGCCTAGCTTGCCTGCACAAGAAAGTAGGATTATTTTATTTTATTTTTATTTTTATTTAATGTGGAAGGCTTTACCTGAGGGATTTAAAAAAAAAAAAAAAAAAAAGAAAAATCTAGTAAATTTCTTTTCCAGGAACATCTTGACAAATCTTTATAAAGATGCCAGTATTTCTTTAAACCTTTGCAAACATCACTAAGTTTTTTTTTAACTTCCTTTGTTTTACAATCTTTAAAAGGAACCTATTCTAATGAATGTATAAAAATTCATCATAGATAATAATTGTTAGAAGTTAGTTGTATTTCCTGTATCTATTTGGTCTATTAAAACACACATTTAAATCTAGAAAATTACAAATGTGAGTCATTAGCTCTGAGGCATATAACTGCCAGGCAAGAAGCCATGACAAATCCAGAAGTATTTAAGTCTCTTGGTGTTAAAAATAGGCATAATAAAGATGTCACTAAATTTAAAATAAATCTGTTGTAAAATGTAACTCCAGTTAACATGTAATGTCTTGTGAGATTGTTGCTTTAGGGCAACATGAGTGTAGACCCATGATTAGTAAATGGTCTTACAAAGTGAGTGTTTAATATACAGAGGCCTAAAGCCTCGTTATTTTAAGTGTGCAGCATATGTTGTCAAGAAACAGTGTTTCCTGGTTATATTCTGAGTATATTACTGTTTTTCTCTCTAGGGGGATGCCAAAAGTCTTCTAGCCTCTGAGAATGTGAGCACTGGCCAAAAGTTGGACTTTTCAGATACAATGGTACAGCAGAAGCTGGATGAAATAAAGGACCAAATCAAGCGGGAAATAAGGAAGGAACTTAAAATCAAGGAGGGAGCGGAGAACCTCAGGAAGGTCACGACGGATAAAAAGAACTTGGCATATGTGGACAACATTTTGAAAAAATCGAATAAGAAG